>VZUI01051932.1:0-32323 GCA_013401135.1 Cettia cetti | reverse complement strand
ACTGGGCACTGCTGAGGCCACACCTCAAATCCTGTGCTCAGTTCTGGGCCCCTCACTGCAAGAGAGACATTGAGGGGCTGGAGCGTGTCCAGAGAAGGGCAACGGGGCTGGGGAAGGGTCTGGAGCACAAGTGCTGTGAGGAGCAGCTGAGGGAGCTGGGGGTGTTTATCCTGGAGAAAAGGAGGCTCAGGCGGGACCTTGTCACTCTGTATAACCACCTGATAGGAGGGTGAATCCAGCTGGGGGTTGGTGACTTGTCTCAGGTAACAAGTGACAGGACAAGAAGAAAAGGCCTCAAGTTGTGCCAGAGAAGCTTTAGATAGGGTATTAGGAAAAAAAAAAAAATTGTGCAAAGGTTTGTGAAGCATTGGAACAAATTGCCCAAGGAAGTGGCTGAGTCACCATCCCTGAAAGTTTTTTAAAGATGTATAGTCAAATTTCTGAGGCACAAGGTTTAGTAGTGGACTTGGCAGTTCTGAGTTAGTGTTTGGATATCATGATTTTAAAAGCCTTTTCCAACCTAAATGATTTATATGAATATATGACTCTGTGGAAGTGAATCAGCTTGGCCATCTGAGGGAGAAATACTAGTCAAGTCCTACCATCACTCTATCTGCTTAAGGTCTCTGGGCCCAGATTTAGCAGTGTCTCCTAGTACACAATAGATTTCTCTAAGACAGAAGGATAACAAGACATTAGGGATCCATTCTTTGCCTGCAGCTTCAACCCCTCCAGCTGTTGTTCCTTCTCGGCCAGCTGGATACTAGATTGTACACAATTCTACTCCAGATAAACTACTCCAGATTTCTTAGTGTCAACAGATTATCTGCAGTGCAGCAGTCTCTAGAGATACTTTAACCAGGAAGAGAACACTGAAAAGAAAATCTCTCTCTTTAGTTCTGTTTTCTTGGGTGTGTGACGAGGTAAGGATGATATGTTCAGAAGTGTAGCAAGGCAAAGACAGCTTTGGAAGCCATCCTTTCATAGAGTGGATATGAAATTGTTTGACTTGGATAGCATAGTATAAATACTGAAAATCCATAAATATGTCACCAAAAGCCTTGTGAATAACTTGCAGATAATTCACAGTATCAAAGATATTGGTGAAAACAAATGGTTATTTTTTTAAGACTAGCTCTCTAAAATCATCTTCCTTCATGGACAAAGGTTTTTTGGCTTAAGGCTGTGGGAGCACATGTGGAACATGTGGCTTTTACTGAGGTATATTGATACTATTCTCAGATTTCTGTCACATGTTTTAATGACGAAAGACCCACCTGGAGACCATGGCTCCACCAGTTCACACCAACAAACACTGAGAAAGATGTTCACAAGTCCAAACAAAATGATATTCTCCTTTTCCTGATCTTTACTGGCACAGTTAATGAGGTAAATGCTTGGGAATAAGGTTGTGTTAAAGAATAATGCGACACTAAGACTTTGCCCCTGTAGCCAGGGGACATCTGTTACCTCTTTTTATACAACAAAGGCCACAGTCCAGTTAGGAGCCACAGATGATCTGAGGAAGAACTGGTTAGCATCCCACATAGCTAAGATTTTACAAAGCTACTGTGCTGGAAGCACTGATGCAATCCTACAGCCCATGAGATGCTATGGGACTTCAGAAATACTTACCCAGAAATCGCACAAAGTAGAACTACTACACCGTCACTGGGGAGAACAAGGGCCTTCTTGTAGCTGGGGTAGATCTGAGTTTGGTATGTAGGAAACCTGGTTTGGATTTCTGTTCTGTCTATTGGAATGCTTTCAGTCCAGGTTTCCCCCCTCTTATGCAGTAAGTATAGAATATCTTTTCGGGTATTTGGGATAAATGCAGTCCAATAACTTATATTCATCACATCAAACACCAGTACTCACCAGAGCAGGAACCTTCAGGAGCATTTAAATTGCACCTCCTTCATCTGAAATCAAGTCTTTATAGCTTCAGGGGTTTTTCAGGATCAGTTGCACAAGTGTCTAATTCTCCTCAGGGCTGACAGACCTGGAGATGAGAATACCCCAGGGTCTGCCTCCCTCTAAGTGTTGTTCATCTCAGTGTTGCAAGCCTAAAGGACCTTTAAGATTTAGCCCTTAATTTGTCTTCATTCTTGTCACAGACATGATAGAGTTCCAATTTCAAAGCCCCAGGGTGTTCTGAGGAGCAATGGATTCTTCTATGTTTGTGAAGAGCTCGGCTATTGTAATAACAGAGAGAACAAGGCACAGACCAGCAGATATTGCATAACCATTTACTCCAATGGCACAGGGCACTGTGGGCATGTTAAAAAGTACTTCAGTTTATCTGAGGGCAAAAGAGGCTGAAACCATACCTATTGAAAATTTTAGCACACCTCCCTAACTATTTCAGAGCATCCAGTTTCATATCTGATCAGGTTAGCTTGACATGCCTTCTGGAAAGCAGAGAAAAATATACGCTGATCACAATAAAAGTTACTTAAGAAGCTCTTAGAGGGAAGTTAGACTGACAAAAACAGCAGCAGGGTGCTTGAAATCTCAGATGTGGACTGTGAGGCATTACACCTGTCACGATTGCAAACTTCAGTTAGGAATTTGCAGTGCTTAAAATAATGTTAAGAAAAAAAAATTGGAGGTTTTCTGATTTTAATGAATATAAAAGTGTCAAAAGCGTGGTTTTGACATGGATCAGCCTCAGAAAAAAAAATATAACTGTTTCTGAATCTCTGAATGGAGACACAGGATTCAAAAATTTAAGCTGCAGGCTACAAATATCTTTAGATGAAGGTAAATGTGACATAACTTGTGCCTTACAGAGCTGAATCCACAAAATAATGATCCAAGAGAATGACTTCACTCTTTACAATGGAGCAATAGCCAGCCAAACAGCAACAATTAACTGGCTTTATATTACCTGTTTTGATATCAGTGGCTGAGACTGAAAAGATTCTAAAAAAATCCCTGGAAGTTGGAATTGCTCTGTTTTCATTCCTCATGTCTTTACAGGGCCTTGATGAAATGCAGAAAAGTCATCTGCTCCACAGACAGACTGGTTTGGGTCCAGACATGTCACTGTATTCCCTCCCAACCATAAATATTTTTTCACAGATGAGAGTGATCAGGAGACTTGCCTACTAGAATAGAAGCCTCCTGTTATCACATCTCCTTGTGTGTGGGCAAAGGGTCCAAGTTGTAAGCCTTAAATCTACGGTGGGAGTCAGCAGGTTAACCCAACCCTTCTTCCACCTGAGAATTTTTTATTTACTCCCCACTACCAAGGAAAACCACACAAAGTAGCAGCTGGGGCTTGTGGGTCCCAGTGGGTGTCTTGATGACTGAGAAGCCAAAGAACAAAACTTGTGTTTAGTCACCTAAGACAGAGTTTCCTCTAAACTGGAAGTTAAACCTAATTGTTAAAGTACTTAAAAATCTAGAGTCTGATGAAACAATCAAATTTAGGAATACAAAAATGCATAAGTAGTTTTACAATTTCCATGCAGAAAACAAGCAGGAAAAAGCAAAAAAGAGTGCAGATGAGTAAATTACATGTACTTCAATGTGATAAACTGTGATAAACGGCTTTCATTGAAAAATATGTCTCCATCACTGCAGAAGGATGAGGCTGAGTATAAATAAGAATAATGTAGGTATCTCACAGCTTTCATTGCAGCATTTTTAGGATTTCACAAACCTGTGGTGGCTCAAGAAGACAAACATAATGAAGGGTAAATGTTTGCTGTCCAAATGCATAACTGAGCAGAGAAAACAAATGGAAAATGAAAATTTAGCTTGTAAGAAAATCATTACTTCTTAGCTTATTTCATTTTAGTAATATAAATTATTGCTGGGCAGTCATCTCTGAACTTATTGCCAAGTGATCAAAGACAGTGCCCAATGGATACTTCAGAAAGCTCATTCTCTGGCTGACAGTGATGCACAGAGGCACAGTCAGGCAGGAAATTTAGAATGAGAGGAACAGGTGCATTTTAAAGGCAGTGGCATTTGATTTCCACATTGTCCTGCTTGTGTCTCATAAAGATTTCAAGCATTTTTCTTAACCTTCAAATAATGCTTGTTCTGGGGGAGAAGAAAGGATAATGTCTCTGACAAACTGAAATTCACTGGAAAGTTTGTTATCACAGCATCCTGGCTTTGTCCCTACGTGCAGCTGGCCATGTCCTTACCTGCTGGAATTTCAAGAGCCACCCTTGTGAGCACAGCTGCGAGTGTGTGCAGGCCAGTACCAGTTGGAGCAATGCTTGATAAAGTATAGCCTGCTGGCCTCCAGAAACTGCTGGAATTGCTTTGGTTATTAACTGCTTCTCACAATGTATCTTCTGGGAATCCTACCTCAGTGGCATAATCCTAATAAATTTTTTATTTTATTGCCTAATAAAAGGAAGTTTAAAGACCATGTGGATCTGTAATTGAAGATTCTAGGCTTAAAGAGAGAACAATTTTATAGCAGCACAAGGGACATGGTGTTTGTTATGAGAGCAGAGCCTACCCACATCATAATTTCTGCACACCAGATGTGGAACAGATACAGAGGAATGACTGGAGACAGACCCCAGCTAGCCCTGAATCAGTGCTGAAGAAGTAGAAGTAAAAACAAGAGAAAGCAGCCTTTTCTAAGTTTTGCCCTGTGTGAAGCCAACTTCCCTCCAGCCCCAGTCACCAGAGTCGCCCTGACTCTCCAACCCATGTGCTGCAGCCTGATCTCAGCTGTTTTGGGGCAGCACAGGCACCTCACAGACCAACAATGGCCCCAAAAGGATCTTTTCAGCCTCGGGTCTGGCAAACTGAGCTTAAAGCTGTGCTCTTTCCCACCCTTCACATGTACAGCTTCACCCCCTGACTCCAGGGGAGAGAGAAGGGTGGCAGGGGCTTTGTTCTGGCCTTGGCCTGCCCAAGCTTGAAAAGGATAAATTTCATCATGGGCTGAAAGTATGTGTACTGCAGAGTTCATGTGATATATTATTTTTAGAAGTATATCAAAGTCAGCCCATTCTAGTTTTCTTAATTTGTAGGCTCTCACATTTAAAAGTTCTGCAAACCAGCTGAACCTGGTTATCTATGAAGTTTAGTTGATGATAAAGTATTCCTCAAGTAATCTTCTGTCACTGAATATATAATTAAAGTATACTGCGCAGGTCTGTGATTGCTCTAAGGAGGTAAGTAAGGGTTGTTTTGTTTTCAAAAAAATGGATTCATTTATAATTTTTTTAATAACATCACACTGTGCCATCCATGTTTAATTAAACAAATATGGACACGTGAACATCAGGGAGGGGGTAGATTAGTGCTCACGATCATGTATATCCAATGTATTTCTTATCAAATCATGTTTTCTTAGTTTCTATTTCTCCAAAATTTCCTGATCCCAGTATGTTCTGGAGGAGTCCTGACTAATAGTGTTTCATGGTGACTTAAATAAAATAAATTTGCCACTAGGTATCACTTTGAGTTTTTTATATTTCTGCCATCAGTGAGAAGGAAATATTGGAAGGGATAAGAATGTTGCAATCTTCTCTTCATCAAAATCTTCTAGCCTGCTGATTTTATCCAAAGTCAAGATGATAATATACCACAAAGACAGACTACTCTGGAAAAGATATAGATCAGATCACTGGTTATAAAATGATCAAGAACTAACTGAAATGGAGATTTTGTGGACTGGGCACCACAGTTTGATTGCAATATTAGGAGGGGCTAAAGATTAAATCCTTGAAGGAGTTATTTTAGGATCTTTTTTAATCAAAAGCCTGAATTATTTTTTAATATACAGGAAGAAAAATATATGAAGGATGGGAAGAAATACTCTGAGAAGAGGAAGAAAATTTACCAGAAGAAAAATATGAACTTAGGCATGAAAAGGTCAAACACACAAAAATTTGCTGAAAACTGGGAATATGTTGAGTAAAATGGAAGGGAATTTAGAATAATATACATACTTGTTTTGTTGAATCATTAGTGTGCATTGATGACCTAGAAATCAAAGGGTATTCTAGAACACATGAAAAATTGAAATTTTTAGTATCTGTTAAACTGTGTGTGCCAGTGTAAAAGTCATAGCTGAGGAAAATTAAATCTTTATTGACTGGAAAGAAACACAAAGCTGATTTAGACAATGGAAAGTCTTTCACAGATCAGGAACTAGAAGGGATTAATTTATTAATACAATTATATAAGGACTGAGGGAACACATTATTGTGTTTTACAAATATAATTTGGAAACAAAGCTAAATGGCAATATTGACACAAGAATGGATAGGTATGAGTTCACAAAAAAAAAGTTTCAAATTAAAAGAAGGTTTCTAATCATAAGACCTGTGGAATAACCTGCAATTTGGAGTAGTGCAGACAACAAAATATGCACACCTAATCATCTGAATACCATTTTAATAGATATTGTCTGCTATCACCTTCAGTAAGTGAAAGTACCTTTTCATCTACAATGGCATATAGCAGCTTCTTCCCAGGACCACAGCAAGATTAATTACTGAGTGTTTCCTCTTGGGTTTTGCCATTATTCATTACTGCCTTTTTCTGGCAAACATAAGCTTTATCATTACTTCTGTATCTCACGCATTTAAAAAATGCTCTTATGTTGTTCTCAGCCCTGCCAGCTCATTTTTCTACCTGATGTCTTGTTCCCCTTCATAATTTCTAATTTAGAACAATCATGACATTTTTATTGTGTCATTATATTTTATGGACTGGATTATCCTTTTCCTTAGCACTAGGCTGAAAGAAGGATCCCCAAACCTGTTTTGTGAATAAGTTTACTTCGAAAAAAATAGACCAGCAAAGCCCATTAAAAGTGGGGTCAGAAGGAGGAACAAGCAACCTGACCCCACTTTGGGGCTCCTGTTACTAACATCACTTTGCATGTGGCGTGTTGTAAAACTATTTGTGGATGCATCATGGTTGCTTTCACCATGATTTTTCTCTCCTTCTATGCCATGGAGATAAATAATGACAAAAAATTGTCTCCCTTTTGCCTGCCACTTCGCAGCAAATTGTGATGCCTGCCCAAGCACTCAGGAAATTACCATAACTCATCTTGAGTCAGAATAACTTTTTCCAAAGTGTTGGTGTCAAAGTCATCCCTTCTGTTTCAGGCCAAATGGAGTCCTTGAGTGACTGCTTGTCTGTATTTACTGACTATGAGAATTGCTTAGTACAAGTATTACCTCTCTCTACAATCCTGGTCTGTCTTAAAACTGTCTATGGGAGCATTAGGAATAAGAAGGCAGCTAAAGGGAGCAGAAATGCTCTTCTGTGTGACTATGCAAAAAATCAGACAGGAATTAGTACTTAAATTGTCACTGGATAAAAAGTTGGCTGGTTGTCTCACCTACCCCCACCTCCCAAGGCTCTAATGGTATTTAGAAGGTCCCTGCTGTTATTTTTTCCATTTAGAGCAATGTGTCCACCTTCCCCTCTTCAAATGAGAGCAAGCCAAGCAACAAAAACAGTTTTGGGCCCAAACATGGTGCATAGGTGAGACCCACAACCTCACAATGAGTTCAGATAAAGGCCTTTTTTTGAAGAACCGAAAAGAATAGCGCCACTCCCACACATTTAATACAAGGTGCCATCAGTGTTGGATTCACTTGTGCCTTCTCACTCAACTGTGCTATGTTTAATGCCAGTAAGAGCTTTTGCAAAACAAGTTTGCTTAGTCTCACACATAAAGTTGGCCCTTTATGTCCAACATCTCCTGGGGGTTATCACTTTAAAAAGACTCAAGTTGTTCAGCCTGACATCATCAGAATTTAGTGTCAACTGAGAAAATTATTCTTCTAACCCAAGAAACTTGAAATGAGGAACATGAAACAGAAAAGGCCCTAAGAATTCCCATTCAAGGAATCAAGCAGAACAAGATGCTGTTTCCAGGTGCTGTAAAATGACTTGCCCTCAGAAAACAAATAATCCAGTGTTGCTTACATGACTGATTTTGCAGCAAGACTTCATTATTGTCTCTGCCTAGTGAGGCGTGTGACATCAATATAGTGAGTCAAATGTGGGGGAATCTGCAAAAATGTAACCCCTTCAATTGAATAAGCCATGAAACTTGTCATTTGTTCATTTATATTTTCTGGCAGATGCTGTAGCTATACCTTAAAGCCGATGATCTATTTGAAGTTATAAATTGTACATCCAGGTAATTTGCCATAATCCCAACTGACCGAAGTGCATTACATTTCACAAGGAAAATATGGAACACAGTGACCTGTAAAGCTTTGTGTTGGTAGCCAGTAGATCCTCATGTCAAAACATTAGACAGAGTGGGTGTTGTTTTTTATCTCTGTACTGACAGTATTTTATTACCTCTTGCAGTTCCTTTCCCAAGCAATAACAGAGAGACAAAAATGACGAGTGTCAGCAATTTTGAAGCGGCACCCAATTGTTGTTTCTGTTACAACAGTTTTTATTAATCCTCTTTTTCATTTTTTTTTCTTTAGAAGTTGTGTTCAAGTCACGTGCATGTGTTTGTTCCGGGGTTGGGGCAAGCACAGCACAACTGTGTGTGCATAACTGCGCAATCCTTCAAGGGCACTGCCCTCCCCTGCCACCCTGTCCTCACCCCCAAGAGAGCCCTGGGGAGGAGAGCAGCAGTGTTGTTCAGTGTACCCACTGGTTAAGCCATGATACTTTAGGGACCAAATGGAAATCAGCTGCCACCCCCTTTCCCCTATGATCAGGTCCAGCAGGAAGAATATAATCACTAATCTGGATCTAGTAGCTAATTTTTTTGTAGAGCACGTGGTGAGTTTTCTCATCCTCTTGGTCTCTAGTACAGCTGTGTTGTGTACATCATGCTTTAACCCTGAAGGATTAATCTTCTGCTTTGCAGGGGATGTTCAGGAAGTAAAGTTGGCAAAGAGCAAATGTCAAATGAATTTATCTTACCTACTTACCAAAGCAAGGTCAGAGAAGGATGAGAAAGTGATTAATTTTATATGGTCTCTGAAAACAGAGCTGCCACTGTAATTCATTGGTTTAATGTGTTATTTTAATTATACAGCTAAAACCACCTATACTATGAAAGTAGAGGTGGTTATAAATGAAAAGTCAGGGCACCCAAGGAGTCAAGTACCTTGTATGTATTGCAAACAGAATGCAATGCCTGCATTTTGACAGAAGTTTGTCAGTTTGCACAGAGATCTAAGGTCCATTCCTGGTCTCCTTTCCTATTGCCTTTCCAACCACATGATCTATGAAAAGCACATAATTTTGTAAAAATGCATATCACATTTCATCTGAGTGCTGATATACTTCAAATGGAAATTACTTACATGCTGCTATTACAGCTTTTTTTACCCCAGTAAAACCTTAATGTCAGCCTTGACTCATCAGCTCCTGGCTACTAACATGTACTTGTGTCTTCACTGCCTTTCATGTAGCTATCAGATTTGCTAGGCTAATGACCTTCAGGGGATCTAAATCTAATTTCTAAATGACTGCTCATTAGATGCTACTGCACAGGTAGTTAACTGTATCAGCAACACAGGATTCATGGGGACTTCTGGGAGGAATACCTAACCTCCAATTTTATATTAAGTTTTTAAAGCTTTTGAGCATTTTAAAATTTGTAAAAAATGTAAAAAAACAAATTAATAAAGATTTGGAAGGAGAAACTTAGTTTTCTGGTTTGGTTTTTTTTCTGGATTAGTTTCAGAATAGATAAATAACACAATTTCATTTTTATTTAAAATAAAACAGCCTCCAACAAAGGACAAAATATTAATTAATCATTTACCTTTTAAATATTTTTCATGGTCTCTTGTAGATGCTTGAAAAATCTTTGAGATAACCCAACACTGAGATTAAGCACAATTATCCTGTTTGTGTTTACTCTACACAGTGAAGATCTCTGAAATCACTTTGTCCTTAGTTGCTGCTTGTATTTATTTTGATGCCTCAGCAATTGGAAAATCAGTGAGTCACTTCTCCACAAATAAAGCAACTTAGTATACACCACCACAATCTGAGACAGTACAGTTCTCTTATCTCTGTCTGGGGAAACTGGAAAGTTAAGGAGGGATATCACAACTACACTTAAGATGACAGTGCATTAATGTCATTTAGATTTGTTGACTGTTGCACCTAAGAAGTGAATGAACTTTTTGTTTGACTTCCACTGCTCTTAACATGCAGGCTTTTGTATTTTATAACCACTTGGGCTATTCTCTTTCGCCATGGTCATCCCTCAGCAGTTGCTGGCTTCTGAACTCATCGGAATCCAGGACTTTGGGCACATCCCAAGAGAGATCAGCTTTAGAAGGCGTTCATGAAGGAGTGCTTTATATGAAAAAGGATATGATTTACCACTCCAAAAAATTCATTGTACATATGTAGTAAGGCATACACAACAACAGCAACACATATTGATATATCCAAATGTTGAAAGGAGAAACTACACAGGAAACAGATAATCATACTATTATACTAGATACCTGCTTAGCAGGTGTCAGAATGGTTGATAGCCTGTGGATGACTGGAAAGAGAGCTGATAACACTATCATACCACTGTTTTAACAGTTACAATGCAAAAAAATTGCATTTCAGTGTGAGAGGTCAGATAAAATGTCTGCAAAAACCCCACATATATCTCCAAGATTTAAAAGGATTGGTTTGGAAGACAGAAATTTTGGGGGAAAGCTGTATGTAGTGTTAGTGGAACCATCACTAGATGAGGTTGCAGTCAGATTAGAAGGTGCCACAGCAGGGATTCATGCTAAAGTCTGACTCTTCTCAAAACACACAGCTGATAGCTAATGTACATAATGTAATTCATGCATGTCTTGCTATAATTTTCTAATTTAGTCAGTAGTCTGCAAGAGGAGGAAGGTTTCTAAAGTACACTTTTTATTTTTTAGACTTGGTGAATTAGCGAGAGAAGTAAGTTAAGCCACCTTGTTTTATCTCCCCAATCAAAGCAATACACATTACACCTTAGAAAAAACCCTATTTACAGCTAATTGCTTAAGAAACTCAAAGAATAAACCAAGTTTGAATTGTATTTTTCTGGTATTGCTTTATTGTGGATGCACGACGTAACACAAATGATAACAGGAGTTTGTTTGAAAATACCCCTTAAAGTGTCAGACCAAACTGAGGACGTAGAAATTCCATTCTCTAGTTGTACAGATAAGGTGTATAGGTTATCTGTAGCCATGAGCTGTTTTCACTAAATCAGGTTTGAAAATAAATTTTTTTTTTTTTACTTTCCAGTAGGTACAGGAAAGCTTTTCAAACTTTCCTGTACCTATAAACAATGTCGACATGCTTCAGGGTAGGGACTGAAGAATGTAATACTATTTGATTTCTTAAAAAGAAGGTTGTGAAATAGTTTGGATCCTAGTCTATTAGTATTTTCCCATGGATTATGTAGGATTTTTCAACATAATTGTTAGAACATAATGAAAAGCTGGTTTTAGATGTCAAAGATAGAAAGTTCAGCCTAGAAATACAGAATAAGCCCAGGTTGATGAATTAACCACCACTTAACCTTTTAAATTAGATTAGATTTTCCTGGAAGACTCTTCTGGAGGAAATTCTGTGTCTAATATGTATCCACGGAAGTGTGTACACAGGCTACCTGAGTTATCATAATGCCTATTAAACTCTGTTACAAACATGTTTTTAAGTTTTCGTCATCAATAGAACACTTAATTTAGTTTGTAGGTTTGGGGGTTGGGAAAATTCCTTCCTCAGACCTGACATATTGAGATGCTTTTGTTTTCCTCTGTTCTTCATCTGCCATGAGCAAGGCAGAGTTTATCTGGTGTCCCCAGATCACCCTATGCCAGTAGCACACAGTTCTTCATCCTAGTGACTGCAATTTTACCCTGTGGAAGCCTTTGCAAAAGAATAATTGTACAAAACATAATGACCTACAATGGTACAGGTCAGAGCAGAAGAGGCAGTACTCCCTCATGGATGTAAACTGTGTGTAGTGAAACATCTCTGTGTGTAGTATACTGAACAAGTAGCATGAAGATTTGAGTAAAAAGGTTAAGAAATGGCTTTTGGCATATTTTTAAGGGGCAGCATGACATTTGTAGTTAATGAAAGCCAGAAAAAAATATTTTTTTAATTTGATGTACATTAAGATAAAATACAAAAATAGATGAGGGTGTACTGAGGGTGTACAGTACATGTACAACTCTACCACATGTTGCTATTTTCATTGAATGGGCTGCCTTGAAAAAGAGTGGGAAGATTTATGAAACCATCAATACCCATAAGATACATCTTAAAATAAGTAGGTATACATAATCCATCACCACTTATCCTTAAAGTATTTGTCACTGTGCCCTAGCTCTACTAAAGCACATTTATGCACCATCTACTCCTAACATATTATTATTTCCCCAAACAGCTATGCTATCCTATCTAATTAATAGTCAAGAGTCCTTGCTCTCAGTACAAAGGAATGAACTAGAAATAATAGGGCAGATGAGAAGGTTTTTTAAAACTTTTTTTTTTATTCTAAAAGATAAGATTTCTTTAAAGTACTTACTTTTAAAACAGGCAAAGAATTTGTGTATGGCTGAAAAAAAGCAATCAAGAATTCCACTTGCAGAGTTTCATATTAACACAGGAAAAAAAATCCTTGTCTAGAATTATTTAAGCATTGAATCAGCTGGGCCCATCTGGCAGAAACAGCACATTAGGTAGCAAACACTGAAGATCTGAGAAGCAATGTTCCAACAGGAACTGAAGATGGTGCTGTCACTGAAACCACTGTCCAAAATAAGGCTGACAGAACCCCCTTGGGGTGATCATGTGTTTGACATAATCCCTAAATAAAAAATATTAAAAAAAGGAAAGTTTAAGACTCTGTCATGATCCTATTCAGACTCAGCAATACCTAGGAATGATACCTAACTAATGAATTAACTTTCAGCTCATTTTTTTTCTCCTGAGAGAACCAGTTATCTACCCAGATGTCCACTGTAGCAAGGCTCAATGTTTGGGCAAGGTTTTTGGCAAGCTGATTTTCATCCATGTTACACTGACTGTTTGACTCTATCTCCACCTTTTGGGGGAGCTTAGCCACCTAATTCATCTATAGCCACCTACCTGCATACACCCACACCATGGTATTTTGAGAGTGGAATGAAACCCAGCCAAGAGGTTCACTTAAAGCAGAACCAGAGTCTTGTAACATGAAAAGGCATCAAATAAATAGGATATTTATTGGAAAAATAGACAGTATAGAAGTTGTCTAAAGCCACTAGTTTTCTGAAGGGTAAAAGAGGATGCAGAGGATGTGACTCAGGCAAGAACAGGGAAGAATTAATGAGCTGGTGAATTTATTAAACTGTCAGGCTCTGAGAATTCAAAGGAAAAATAAGCAGTTACCACTATCCAGCAACTGTTTGGAATTGATTGAACTGGGAGTAGACTATTCATCTGGAGGAAGAGAAACAAAATTTTACCTTCAGCAGTACCAGCAGTTTGAGTTGGGCCCTGTGCAGAGCTGACAGTGTCAGGCTGGTTTGAGAGCTGCTCAGCTCCTCTAGTAACAAGTCTGACAAATAAACTTCCCAGTGATATTAATACCATAGTAATAATAATGTAGGGACATTCTAATTAAGAAACTGCTTAGCTTTCCACAGTCTCAGCTTTTCACAACGCCATAATTTCTGTTTCCTTTCACCACCTTGATGACAGGGTGAGGATTACACCACCATTTGTGTTATCCTCATCACAGTCATTTAGAAATCTCATTAACACAGGGACAACAACTGTTTGTTCCCTTTAGTTTTCTCCCTCTGCTACACTAGCCCAGATTATTCAGTACAGTGTCCAGTACAGCTTAACTGGACAACACGGTTCTGTGTTTATAGGAATTTGTTTTTTGACCATTGGTTCCACTCTGTGTTTGGCTCTTGATACAGCATGATAAATCACCAGGTCTGCTCACATGTTCAATTGTCTGCCAATCTCTCCCTCTTCTGTTTAGCTCCCACACTGAGAAAAGCTGTTAGTGATAATTCACTATATGTTTTCCTGGTGATTGTTCAATGCTAACTATGAACACGTGGCACTTTGCCCAGTGCCCAGTTAAAATATTTTGCAGCTGACCCACAGTCCACTGAGCCCTGCTCCTAAGCCAACACAGCTAGAAAGACGCAAAATTAATGCTTGTGAATTGCAGAAAGGATGTCCCTGAACTCCAGACAGCATCTCCCCAGCTGATGTGGTAAACCTCACTGCACAGAGGTTGCAGGTAATCCCAGCAGCTGCCTGGCTGTTTCTCCAGCAACACCAATATCCCACCTGTGTGTGAGCTGAGCTGTCTGCATCCCTTCTGCCCATGCAGTAGCTCTCAGTCTCTGAAGGTGGGCTACTGTCATGCCTGTCCTGTATGAAAGGCATGGCTTCTGCAACCTGCTGAGCACCTGAGTGCTCCTCACCTTTCCCTTTCTCCAGCTGCTGCCTACAAGTGCAGGTGTTCACTCACTAACACAAAGCAATATGGTTTTTTATAAGAGGGTTCATCCACTTGGAGCTGAAATATGACAAAAGATTTTCCTGGTTTTCTTCTTCAATTTAATGAAACAATTTTTGAGTTTTTGGAGGACTTGTGTTAAAAACACCTCACAGGATGCTTTTGTGCTGAAAATCCAACAAATAATGACTATATGTCAAACTGAAACAATCAAATCCTCACATGGTTGCAATTAAACTGCAGTCTTAGTCCACTTGCTCTAATTTAACATTGATCTAATCTCCCTGCCTTGTCATTTCTATAGCTATTCATTTTAGGAAGAATTGGAGAGAATAGCTTGTCCAACTGGTCTAATGAATTAATAATACTAATAATATTGAATATAACTGATACAATAAAAAATTTAATTTATCAAGGCTGTAATCAGTCAGCCTTACAAACTTACATTTATTGCAGTCCAAGAATGGGGCTTTCTGCAGAGCTACAACAATGTGAGTGAACAGAGTGAGGTTACTTTAATGTAGTTTAATGAACTCTTATTTATAATTCACTCATTTATTTCCTCCTGTTCGAAAACTTCTTAGATGCTACGCAGATTTTCTTTATCTTTGTGTCTAAAACAATGAGCAGGTTTTGAAGCCATGTACACACCTTATTCTGGGCATTTTTGACTGTTGCATGCACATTGTCCTTTTAGTAATGGGTCTGTGTCCAGCCATCAGCATCAGACTCAAGAGTCTCAGTGGCTCGAGTGTTAATGCTCTTCTGGGTTACAATTTAGCAAGGCTGCAAATAATTGTTATCTAAAGAAAAATCTTAAAACTAAATCAGGATAGTGTGATGCCAAGTATTTTTTGTAATTTGAAAGACAAAAAAAGTCAATAAAAGCTGCTGAAATTTTTCCAGTACTACGATTATGAAACAGGACCCTGTAGAGAGATACTGGGTATGGTGGAGATATACAAGCCACTTTGAAGAACAGTAGATTATTCTACATGGTTTTTTTCAGAGTGGTGATCAAAACTATTTTGTGTAGACTCAACCCATGCTCTTTTTTCCATTCAGGACAATGAATGTCACCTCTGAAAAGATAGAGTCATGTGACTTAATAATAACAATAAAATCTGTTGTTCAGCAACACTCTTAAACCCACACTTATTTTCATGTAAGTCAACATAACTTAAATGCTTAGCTGAATGGGAGCTTACACATCTGACTCTCCAACTCTCATTCTTTAAGAGTCATACTTATAGGGTCAGACCAACCGAAATTATCAGGGTCAGCTCACCCTTAGCTGAGTACAATTCAGGAACAGATGTATGGGCTTGGCAAGGTCTGAATCCTTGTTTGTGAGCTTCACATGTTCTTGGAAGCTGACTGGAGTGATAGCTGAAATGGATAGAGTATTGGGCTTCTCAGAACACTTACAGCATTTCCTGGCAACTAAAGATTCCAGGTTTTTACCAGGTGGACATTTGCAAAGCCCAAGGGTCACAGGTGGATTTAGCACTGCTGTCTGCACTGCTGTAGAACTGTTAGTGTACGGACCAATTTTGCTTTCCACTGAAACACTATATGTTTTTCCACACAAAACTGCTTTAAGAATTGGAGCAATGTAGATGGTAGAGTGAACTGGCAGCAAATATTTAAGGCAAATTTCTGGATCAGGTAGAGCAAATTGCAAGGTTATTGAGTAAGGATTTTTCCCCTGGAACTGCTTTTTCTACTTTACTTTTGAGATAGCATAGACCATTGTCAGAGACAGGATACAGGGCTGGATGTATCTTTGTCTCAGTACAATTGTTTTTGCACCCTCATGACATCCTTTGACTGCAGACAGAACTGAGCAGGTACACACCAACAGTTCCCAAATAAATGAAGGCCTTCAACCATCTGTTGCTGGAACAGTTTCTGCTGTTTTTACAGGACTGAAGCCAATATCCCCAGCTGCTTTATAATTTTTTCAGTAAACTTGCTGTTGCAGTTTCATTACCCATTTCAGGTTCTCTTCAACTTCACATATTGAAACCAAATCTGGAAATGTCCAGAAATGATAACTCAAGCACTTATCCAAACCTGATAACACAGATCACACATTAAGCTGAAGTCAAACTAATTCACTTCCTGACATTTGTTCTTTAACTTTCATTGGTACTTGTTAATAAGTCCTATACAGAAAACCAAAGAGATTGGTTCAAACCCCCTCCCTGCTAGGACTGTTCCCAGGCTTTCAATGCCCACAGTGTCACATAGTAAGGAAGTTACACACATTCCCTGTTTCCTTTTCTTTTCCTCTACCATGTGAAATCAGGAGAGTGCTAATCCTGCAGGTCACAGGGCAGAGCAGAGGTGTGTGAGGTAGTTCTGAATAAACCAGCTGATGTACTGGAAGCATTTCTGCTACAGCAGCACTGAACTGTGCATAGTTTGATTTAGCTTTCTAGTTTTCAGTGGAAAGTCTGACAGAATTGTCCTCAGCAGTAAATAGAAAACACTTCACTGCTTCCTGAAAATGTCAAACCATGTACAAGTATTTGAGAAAAACAATACACACACTCTGAAGATTTTGGTTTGCAGAATTTGATGAGCAGAGCTAGAGTTGTGGGTACAGGTCACGACAAAATTTCTAGAATCACGCAGGAACTTAAGATCTTCCATTGGACTTGAAATGTGTGTTGGGTTTAGTTGCTTCTTGAGCTTGGATTGATAGAAAAATGTAAGAGAGAATACTGATCATCAAAAAATAAAGTATTCTAACTACATGAATTCAGTTTCATTAAAATAAAAATTCTATAAAAGGAGGAATTCATTAATTCAATCTAAAATAATTCGGTTTGAGACATGAGAAGTATTAATATGTCAGTAGTCTGTCCATAAAATACAGTGTACACATATGTGTCAATTATTTTGTTATGCAAAAACCTCAATGAAACACAATGTACAAGCATTTGCCTCAATTTAAATTAGTTTTACACAGGGAAGTGCCACAGCATTACACACAATATTATGATCAGCAGAAAAAGAATAAAATTGATGATTCTAAATTTACTGACTACGGTTAGCAGCTTCAATAAATGATAAGATTTTTAAAACTATTAGTGCCTTTTGGATTTCTGTAACTTAAATCTGCAGAGTCTGGGCATAGGTACTTAAAAATGATAACCTCTGAAGAGGAGCTACACTAAATTCTCGGGAAAGGCCTTTGAAATGGAAAGTGTTATTTTTTTATTCTACCTTTCATTCTAAATGAATGGAAGAGGAAATGGAAGAGGAAGTCAATATCCTGAGAAGAATTTCATCTTCTAAATGGAAGAGGAAATCAATGTCTGAGAAGAATATCTTTGTTTAATGAATCACTTTCCAGAAATAAAATGTAGATTCATTATGTAGTATGTAGTATATGCAAATATGTAATCCTGGGCACTAAAATCCCTTCCATAAACAATAGACTGCTGTAAGCATTGATTCTTGAAAGACCATCTGTTTCTCTTATAACTTCACTACAAATATTAAAAAAATCTAGCATAAGGACTTCCACATAAGAGCGGTGGTTTTCTAATGTGCATAAAAGTTAAACTAAGACCAGTTCTTACTTGAAGATATCAAAGATGATGATACAAATGTGCAAGTCAAGGGAGTTTGTGTTTGGTAGTATAATAGTCAACACATCTTCTCTCTCTGATCTCTTTTCCCACTTAAATAATTTTTTCCTGGCAATGTCATCACCATTCCTATCCCTGTCTCTTCTATTTCTTAATCATTACTCTGTCCTGTGTAATTAGATTATTCTGTCTCCTGCCTACTGCCTTTGCTACCCACTCCTTTACTACCTAGTCACTCTCCTTTGCATTCCACCTCATCAGTGGCTGACAGTCAGTTAAATTTCAAGAGTGATTTCCTTTTGAAGTCCAGCCTACTCTGGCATCCTTTTATGGTCCTACTCCATCCATAGCCCCCCACACATTAGCCCTGGGTTTCTCCTAACTCCAATCCTAAATATAACTCTAAACCAAACTTGGGCTTGTCTGAGCTTTAGCTCAAGACTCCTAGAATTTGTTGGTTTAACAAAGTTCTAAGGGGAATTCTTATTTTTTCATTGCCCATCCCTTTTGCAGCCCAGTATCCCCTTTGCACAGCCACTCCCTCTGGAGCCTGACACACATTCTCTCTTACAAACCTGACAATAAATATCACCCTAGGTCTTGGACTTTGATGATCCTTAGTCATAGCCCTCTTGACTGAGGTCTCAAGGAGGATTTTCTGAGACCTTGCTATAGACCCCTCCTTCTTTTTCAGCCCCCTTGAAGCTTCTATTGCTGAACCTTGTTTGTAAACCTAACTTTTAACAACAGCAAAGTATTAGCACCAATCCCCCAGCCACAGCCCTCATTAACTAGCTCTTATGGGAGGAAACTTTTCACAACCCACCTTCTTCTTGTGGAGTTTTGTGCACTTATGTTAGGGTTAGAATCAGATTTAGATGAGTGTTGTGGTCACAGTTGTCACTCACAAATCCTAGGGCTCCAGTTGAAGTGAGATTGCAAAGGGCATGACCAAGGGTTGAACTACAAGGAGAAATCTCCCCTGAGAATTTCTTGAAGATTCTCATGGCTGGGAACATGGAGAAGGCTCAGCCAAGGTCAAGGCAAAGGCCTAGTGATAAGCTTAGGAGGAGGCACACAGAGCCCTGCACTTGTAATGTGTAAAGGTGGAAAAATGCAGACAGGAACGGCAGTTCTGGTGTGTGTTGAGAAGCCTTGGTCCACCAGGTTGCCAGTCAGGAGTTGCTTCAGCCAAGTCTGCACCCCACAGAAACAAAATCCATCAGATCCTGAACTTCAGCCAGTCAGGAATGTACACAGTGCCCCAGCTCACATTGACTTTGAAAGAAATGGTCAGCCATGAGGGGCTGCAGACATGATTCTGGGGACACAACAGGCCAAGGGAGCAGGGGGCTCTGGCTGTGCTGAACCCAGCTGGGTCTGTGAGAGAGGCCACAGGTGACTCATGCCAGGCAAGGTCCACCCTGAGGGACTGTGACCATCTGTGTCTATGCTGGAGCAGGGACACCCCTGAAGGACTGGCAGAGCACAGATACTCCTGAATCTGAATTTTTTAAAAAAACTTGTAACTTTTAACCAAGAAAAGCAACCAGCTTGTTTGTCTCTAAAAAGCACAGTTCCTTGATGAGAGCAATAGTACCACCCATTTCTTGAGGGCAGCATTATCACAACTTTGTTTCTCAAGAGCAAATGGTTTCAGATTTCTCATTAGGTGGCACTTGTGTTGCAAGAATCACCATGACAACCCGAGGAAGTCAGCATGACTGTCGCCAGGCAGCAGGACACCCGGTAGGGTCCCCTCCCATCTCAGGTGCCCTCCTGGACCAGCTGCCTGGGATGCTCAGGGAGCTGCAGTGATCATGCATGTATGGAGGTGTCAGAACAGAAGAAGAAAATCTGGATGGTGCATTTTTAGATAATTGTTCAATGGCTCTGGCAGGTTTATGAGCTCTGAAGCTGAAGGCAGTGTGAAATCGACCACCCGAGACGAACAATAATCTTATAAAGATGGGCTGCATGAAAAAAACTGTTGCCCTTTCAAAATTGAATTTTCCCATTTGTATTTACAGACTATTATTAATATAGACAAGAGTGAAATGGATTATATTAATATCCTTCAGCAAGTGGTGCGAGGGTTGGAAAATGAGTAAGTATTTGCATGTAATTACAGCTCAGGCTGCCTCTAATATAAGCAGCTGCCAGTAAAAGCAAGCAGCTGGCAAGCAGTGGAACTGGGCATTGCCAGCTGTTTCATCCCCCTATGAAATGCTCCACAACATCATTATGTTTCCTCCCAGTCTTCATGGAACTTTATATGTGACACCTGTGACAGTAAGTTAATGCAAGAATATTCTGCCCAGAAGAATTTTTTCTCTCCCATGAGCTCCATCTCTGAGAGGCAATGCATGTCGCCAGCCTGAGGAAGTCACATCTCTTTGGGTGAGTGGTGCAGGACAAAATCCATCTCACCCTGCAATTAGCCCCTACCTGTAGAAATAGGTGGAATGTGGGGAAAGTCTCTCCTAAACCCACTCCTGACATGGGCTTACGTGCCTGAGCAGTCCAGTATTCCTTACGCTGGGGCAAGCAGAGAAAGGACTGCAGACAAAGAAAAATATTTTCCATTGCCTGTTTGCAGTGGCTGATGCCTGGGCCATCTCTCTTTGTCTCACATGAGGAATGTGCACTGGGACCTGTACCTTTGAGAGTTGCAAAACCAGGCAAGGACTGTTCTCCTTTAAAGGCTGCTCCCAAGCCAAATTGCTCTATAATTCTGTAATATTATGATGTTATGATTCCTACTTTTCTTCCCTTACCTTTGTACTCTTCCTCCAAATTGTGCCACATGATCACCCTCTCTCAAAGAACTGAGTATTACTGTAAGTATTAAGGTGTTATGTTACCTTTAGAGAGTGGCAGACCAATAGAAAAGGCAGAATAAAGATACTTTTAACAGTATCTGGTAAGGATGAAAATGAAAAACGAGTGTTAAAGTCATTACTGGGTAGTGTATGAGCAAAAAAAAAAAAAAAGAAGTTGGTTTAGGACAAGTAATTTAATGTCCTTGCAGAGTTTTTTTTCCAAAACAATTCCTTACTTAAAACAACATAAATTATAATAAAAATAATAAATTTAACAAAAAATTTTAGTACTGACCTGATTCAAATCTCAGTGGTACTTAAACTATGAAGTAGTAAATTATAGAGTACACTTTCCCTGGTTTATTGTCTGCCCAGCTGTACATTTTCAGCATTCCACCTGAAGACAAATATCTTAGTATTACTTAGTATGTGGAATTAGGAGATGGCTACAAATCAAATTAGGATTTTTTAAAAGAATATTGAGGTTATAAACATGTAAGAGAAATCAAACTAACAAGAGCATTCAGTTATATAAAATTTAAAGGTACAAGAAATTAAATATACCCAGTTGCACTTGGATACATTAATCATTATTTCAAGCCTTCAGGTATATAATCTTTATATCTAAAGGCAAACTATTTAAAATAAAGTCTCAAATTATCTGAAGTCAAAGTATGTAAATGTTCTTCTCAAAGGCATTGTTAATATTTGCAATATCTTCACTGGGAGGTAGTGCAAAGCAAAAAGGAGAGTGCTTTGGTGACAACTGGTGAGATTATACTGCATTATTCTAAGATAAATACAGAGGAAGATTAGTCAAAGGGGAAAAACCCACAAATGGAGTAGTATATAATGATAACCAAATAGTGTTAAGATGATAAATGTTTCTACTTTATACAGACTCATGTAAAATATCTTCTAGAATCCAAAGTAAAAAGGTGAAAATGAAAAATAACGAGGAATAAGTCTGTCGATCTGTAGCTCAAAATCCTTGCAATATGAAGAATAAGAATGAATCATGATCATGGTCTGTTTCAATGGTTTTATTCAATATTCATCACCAACTATGTCTTAAAAAGCACTTGCAAGAAATAAGAAATAAATAGACTGGCTGTTTACCAGGGGATTAAACAGAAAGTAAATCTTGGTTTTCCATCAGGCTTTGGCTCCGACCTCACTGTTCCATGCCTTTGTGTGCCTTCCCACACGTTGTGTGAAAGGGTCAGCTTTTATTTTGGGGTGGGATTCATCTCAGTTAGCGTCAAATGGCACCAGTGGAAAAGTTGACACCTAAGCAACACACCCCCAGCCTCCCTCCATACTCAAAGGAGAGAAGTTGGGATCCTGGGGATGATTTGGTTGTCCCATTTCAAATTAGAACAAGTCCTTTCATCATGCCCTAAAAGTACTTATACTCTCCTTATGTTTCAGCAGACCAGATAAAACTGGCTGTGATTCAGATCTGAGCAGGGGTTAACTCTATCATTACATATGCTTGCAGGGTAACTTCAGCCTCACTTCAGATTTCTGAGGCATTGTGGTTGGACAGTTAATATGCAAAATTAAAATGAGGAGGTTTCCAGAATTTTTAGAGATTTTTCACTCTGACTTGTACACTTGTACACTTGAGCTCTTTTAAGCAGAATTTGTCTTTATTCTGCACCTTGTAGAGTCTTTAGCAGATACTGATGAGGTCTTATGGAATTACCTCCAAAAATGCTTTTAAACTTTTGATGAATCATCCTAATCTTACATTTTCAACACTTGGAAAATGCCATCAAAGAAAAGAGAGGCTATGGGTCTAAAGTTTCTAGACATCTGCCAGCAACAATTATGCTGACTGAATCTTAGACTCTTCTAATGGACAGGAAAATATAAATGGTCTTTAGAATTGTTTGCCTCTTTGCACTCTTCATGACTGTGAGGGAAAGTGAGCTCATCTCACAAACCTGCAGAACATGACAAAGCAGAAGTCAAAATACTTTAAATCCCTTTTAAGGATGAAAATTTTGTTAAAAGACAATAACCCTGGTAATACTGAGGTATGACTAAGGGCCTGAGATGGGAGGAAAAGGGAACCTGTGCCTGTGATCTAATACCAGAATACAATTAAACGCCTGAGAAATAGATAAGGAGAGAAATTGTAGGACTGCTGGCCTGAACAACTTTTGGCCACTGAAGCTACAGTTCTACATTGGAACAGACAGACAGACATATATTCTTCCCTTTGGCCTGTGTCTGATTCTGTAGAATAGATTATTTGCCTACAATAACTGTGTGAACAATAAATGGGCTGTCTGGTATTGCAGCTGAGCATTGTAAGATTACTGGTGATAGCAGCTGGATTTGCAGCCAAAATATGCCTTGGGAAAGTGAATATTACTGACACATAGTGACACATAGATTTAAATCAATCAAAGTATTGTTATGTTGTATTATTATTTGAGAATCCAGGATGTATTTCATATAGGAAATACACATAATCTGTTATTAATTTCCTCTGAACTAATTAAAAGAGTAAAAAAAAGGCCTTGATTTAAATTTCCAATCCTGACTCAAATTTGGGTGATAGGCTTAGGATCTCAGTAACTGGATTTTGAAGTGAAAGTACCTTTGAGGATAGACTTAAATCTTGTATAGATTAATAAAGAATAATCAAATTTCAAAATAATACAAGTAATCAATTTTCCCTCTGCCTTGACTCAGCCTGGGAAAGATTAGAGCCATCAGTTTTCTCTTTATTTTTAATTGCAGGCTCCCCTATAAAATATTTTAAGTCAAACCCTCTCCAATGTTGTAGGGTTGGTAGGAAACAGGCAGTAAGTACAGCATGAAGATCAGTTTTGGACTGCAGCAAGGAAGGCATTTCTAGACAGACCATGATTTCAGAGGACATTGCCTATCTTTTCTACCAAGCATACAGTCTATCATTTTTGTCCACAGTTATCAAACATCTCCTGTAAAACTAAAACAGAAGGTGTCTATATTATTCAAATTTTCAATGAAAAATAAAATATTTTTACAAAGAATTCAGATTTTTCTTTGTATCTGATTTACTCATCCTTTTTTTAGCTAGAAGCAACATGAAGCTAAGAACCCCATCTCTGTGTTTGCACCTGCAACAAGAAACCAAAATAAAAAACCCTCCATTTTCTGCACAAATGATCTGCAATGAAAAATCACAGGGAAAAAAAAAAAAGTGTTAGTGACTAGTTTAGAGCAGCCATTTATACATCTCATTGTTTTTGCTACAGGCTGCTATACAGAACAGAAATGATCAGTAGTGTGTCTGAGTTACATATCTAGAAGATCAGCTGCACTATTGATATATGTTTTAGATAAATGTTTAATTTTGGATTATGATTCCCAGTAGAAGATGTAGCATATACTGCCACTGCAGACTGCTGGAACATGTCTGTGATGTTTTATTTTATTCAGTTAAGTGTTTCAGAAAAGATTCAGATGTAGATTATAGTTTTTGGTTGCAAAGAGAGAATGGCAAAGCCTCAGATTTCTGAGTGGATAAGGGCAGCTGGGCAGAAAGTAATTTAATTTGGCTAAGACCTCAGCAGCCTACATATATAAAATGCTGGAAGTCATGTAACCAGCAACCAATACTTTATATAACCGGACTACCCAATTAAGGATTCAGTGAAGGATCACCATCATCCTGCTGTAACCACAGTGCAGTCCTGACAAACAGCCTTGCTAGACTCTGGAACTAGGAGTTGGAAGCAAAACCAGTGTGTTTCTGAAATTTACTGCATGTTATATCTGAACTGCTTGTGCACAGAAAAACTGATTGACAATCTGTACAGTGTCAGAAAGTCCTCAGCCTCTAAGCATAGAACAGCTTTTGTTTCTATTTTTCTTATCAGTGAACCAGTGACAGAATGGTAAAAGAACAAGCTAGTATACTGAATAAAAACTCCTGCTTTCTCTTTTAAAATATAGGGTTATATTGCAGGGAAATAAAAACTGTGGTATGTCCATTGGTTCTGACTCCTACCAAGGCAAGTGAGTATGCATTTACACTGATGTATCATTACTCAAGTAGTACAGTATCGGTGCCTACAACTTTTGTATTTTCTTATTCCGGTGTGGATATGTCAAAATAATCTAACATTGTCTATATTTTATCACTTTATTACAGATAGCTCAAATAAAATAAGATTTTCCTTATTGGTTCCATACAAACTCAGAGTAGACAAGGGTCATTTAAAAAGCAAATTTATTCTAAAAAGAAGATGATGATTTAATCAACCTTTATCTAACGATTAATTTAGAAGGAAGTAGTCTGATACTAATTCTTTCTGCCCAATCATTATTAATTTGAGTAACTGCTCTTTTGGACAAATAGATTCTTTCACGATCACCATGGTTGTGCTCAGATTAACTGAGCACAACTGATCTGTGATAATTTTTTTTTTGTTTAGGAAAAACATTAATTTATGAAAAAGAAAAAAGAAATTGAAAACAGACAAAAGAAAACTGTAATGTCACTCAATTTTTCTTCTTCAGCCTATTTAGGCTCATGTATTCTGTCCTGAGAACTTTCTTTCTTGGTTTGTTGGTCTGTTCTAATAGGAAGATGCAGCCAAAATTTTGTGTCAGGTACAGCTACATCCAGCGAAGTTCACTGCAGTGAACACCTTGGAAAGCCTCCCCCAGGTGCCTCTCTCTTCTTCTGACACTGAACACAGAGTTAGTTTTTTCCTAGACATGAAATTCTTCTTCAGGAGCAGAAACCACACTGCTTGGTGTTCAGACAATGGAACATCCCGCTAAGTTCAGGCATAAATAACAAAAATTTCGTCTTCAGGCCTGTGTCATTGCATGGTTTCATAGGGTAAAATCTGTATGTAATTGTTAGTAGTAATATTATTATCACTGTTAATTTGTCATCCTCAACAATATCATGGGTCCATAACATTATCATCACTGAGAAGCGCAGTGTTTCATCAGTGAAATAATCAGTGCTTCCTTAAAGCCATGGGAACAAGTTTTGTGTGACAGGACTAGGGAAATTTTTTTGGAAGAGGCATGAACAAAAAGCAAAAATGCATAACTCTGTGCTATTTTTTTTCTTTGCCATATGATTTCCTTTCTTACTCAGATGTGGCCTCTTATCAATGCCTACCTTTTCCTGTAATACAGAATTCACAGATGCAGTAGTTAAATTATCACACTAAATTCTGATTTCAAAGAAAAGGAAGGGAGAATAGAGATATTATCTAAAGAGACTTATCAAATGAGATTAAAAAGCACACTTCAGTGTACTCTAAACCCCAGAGGTCAAGGACATTTTCAGTGATACAGTGCTGTAAGAGGTCTGCTGCAGTAAAAATGTCTAAGGACAGCCCTGGGCCAGGATGTGATTTCTAGAACCACACATTAAACCCTGTTCCAGCCAGTGAATCTGAGGCATAAATGAGCCTGTGGAAATCGATGCTGAATCATCCAATGTTTTCCAAGTTCTTTATTTGTCAACTGCAGAGCAGGCTAGAGTTCAGTCAACACAAAGCTGTACATCTAACACACAAATGGAATGCAGCTTCTGCAAACGTCACAGGAAATTACCCCAGTTCAAATCCATGCTCAGAAGCTGTTGGCTATTCTTCTATTCAAGAACTTGGTTTCAGTTCTGAAATATTACAGGGCAAATAAGAAATATGTATTTCCCTCTGATATATTCAAGTTTTAAGCACTGTCTTTTGATGACTCAATGCTGACTTTTAATTCACTCAAGGGAGAGCTCATTTACTGACACTGAAATTACATTTCTCAATGTAAGGACAGGGTTTGGGTCAGAAAACCTCTCAGAATGGATCCTCCTCTTTCTTATTATACTGATTACAATCAATGGCAGTTTTGGAGATAGACAGTGCCCTAGCAGTAGTTATGGAGTTGATATTCTCTTGAGTTTGACAACTTCTGAGCTTGCTGTTCTTAGTAACTATTGTTCCTTGTATCTTCTGGTACCCACAGGAAAGTTAGACAGGAATGGACTGATATTTTGGAATGGAGACAGGCATATGAAAATTTTTAAATTCCGAGTTTTATTGTTTGTTTTTATTTTTATTTTTTCTTTGTTGTATATTTAATTCATGATAAAAAATCAAACTATATTTAATGTTGATGGTTTGCTTTACTTTTATAAACAGAATACAACAGAATAGATAAATATAAATAGTGAATTTTTCAGAAGGTGGTAAGAAGCAAAAAGGAAACTGGAAAGCAGGAACTTAGCACTCAGTTTTTATCAGGCTAACAAGTGAAAAAAATGAGCAGTATGAAAAATATGACAGTAACCCTTACCACAGCTGTTTTTGAGAAGGGATCCTACGGCTCCATTAATGGAATTACTAAAATTGCAAAAAAAAAAAAATCCCAGGAACAGAGGTGTTTGATGGATGCCCACTAAGCTATGAGTGTGATTGAAAGGGGAAGAGATTCACTTGTTATTTTCTTCTTGCAGCGTAAGAATGAGGGAACATGAAATGAATCTTGAAGGATTCCCATTCAAAATGCACCATGGTAGTTTCTCACCACACTCACAGTGAGGGGTTTCTTCCTAATATCTAATCTAAACCTATTCTCTTTCTGTTTAAAGTCATTCCACCTTGTCTTATAACTACAAGCCCTTAAAAAGTCCCTTTTCAGCTTTCTTGTAGGCCACTTTTAGATACTCCAGGATCCTATAAGTTCTCCCTGGAGCCTTCCCTTCTCTACATTGAATAGCCCAAACTTTCTCAACCTGTCTTTGCAGCAGAGCTGCTCCAGCCCTCTGGTCTTCTTTGTCAGCCTCCTCTGGACTCACTCCAAGAAGTCCATGTCCTTCTTATGCTTAGCAGATCCAGAGCTGGATGCAGCCCTACAGGTGGGGTCTGAGCAGAGCAGAGCAGAGGGGCAGAATCCCCTCCCTGGCCCTGCTGCCCACGCTGCTTTGGATGCAGCCCAGGACACGTTTGGCTTTCTGGGATGTGAGGGCACACTGACAGCTCATGTCCAACTTCTCATTAACCAACATCCCTCAAGTCCTTCTCCTCAACAGTGGTCTTGATCCATTCCCTGCCCAGACTATACTTGTGCTCGGGATTGTCTAACAGATAAACATAGGAGAGAGAGTTGTAAGTATGATTACGGAAAAGTTTTTAACACAAGCATAACTAAAGCAAAGCAGGAATTTGATGTATATAGCACTGAATTTTATGATCTGGTAGCTTGTGATCATCAAGTGCTTGTGATCACTGTATGACCTGAAAAAGTCCCTCTGCTCCTGTGTTCTGTTATTAGTGAAATATATACCAGCAATTGTAACTGCACAGTGTTGCTCAATCCTCTTCAGTCCTGAAGCTTTAACCTTATACTTACCTGACAGCACAGATAAATTAGCTGATTTTCTTAGATCAAAAGAGAAGCTGACAGTGAGAGAAAATTACTTGGCCTATTTGAAGAAAATAATGCTAGGTTCCTCACAATATGTAAATCTTTAATGATGCTTTTAGTAATTTCTGGAGTTGCATTTCTGAACTCATCTTGAAAAAATATTGTTTCCAGTGACTTTAATGTTCCATCTACAGGGCACAACTGTCCAATTGCTAGGTACAGCTCAATTTAAAAATGCCATTATCAATCACTTCTGGTTTCATGATGCAATTAGCTACTTCTAAGAACAAGAATTTCACAACAAGGTTACAGTAAAGAGTGCCGCATTTGCAGAATTTGAACTGAATAGCAGTAAACTTCTCATAAATGATGTTTCAGCTAACAGTAGAGCACTCTGCAGACTGGAGAGCTACTCTAGCAATATGAGTTTTGTGTCCATTGTTTTATTTCTTGAGCACTAATGTCAGCCTGGTTTTAGATTAAAGAATTATAGTCCCCAACAGAAAACATAATGAAAAAAATTGAGAAGTCTGAAGTAGTTCTCAGAAATGCCAGCATGACCTCTACAAGGCAGTAAAAATGCTCAAAATAGAACTGTTCTTCATAACTCCTGGAGAAAAATTCTACTCATTTCTACTCTTCTAAAGCAGAAAGATGTAATAGAGATGGGCTCAGTGTATTTATAAAGAACCCTTTGTAACAGCTAATATTCTGAAATAATAAGAGGAAAGAAGTCCTTTCTTGTTTCTTGCCTCTCAGGATTACATTTTCAGGTAGGTAGGTTTTAATTTGATCAGAACTATGCATTCTCTTGATGTGGTACAAAAATGTTATTCTGGCTTACCACAGTCCCATCCAAGTTCTTCAAGGGGAACATGACAAAAGAACACAGCATCTTACTCTGGCTAAAAACTTTGAAAAATAATCACATATTTTACTCCCATTTTTGGTTCAAATATTTTAACACTACTACCTCAGGTGATACGATCAGTAGGGTAGAACAGTGCTAGAAACAACCATGTGAAAAGGAAGCAAAGACTAGGACAAGTAATTACAATTTGATTTGGGAGAGTTGTACTAGAATATTGTGTTCAGGTAGTAACATGCAGGAAGTCCATGTGATGACCAAAGTTGAGATTTTTGTTTGGGATACCTGTAGAAGTCCCTGCCTACAGACTGCTCTTGCAAGAGGAAGGAGAGCTATTCTTTGAATTCCCTCAATGACTGAAAGCCTCTAAATCTGGGCTTCAGGATAAGAATCAGAGTCACTTGACACCAAACTTGCCCTCCTGCAAAATGGAAATGCCAAAACCATACAGTTTCATGCTATTTGTCCTGTCAAAGCTAAACCTTCATTCACACTCAGGAGGGGAATTCATTTTGATCAACTGCATATTTGGTAGGAAATGCTGTGCTTAAACAGTGTGTCTTCCCACCAGCTGTGTCACTGTCACATCAGCCTGAATGTCCTCACAGCTTCCAAACATGCTATGGGTCATCCAAAACCAAAATAACAAACATAAATAATCTGATAAATGTAAACATACAACACTGTTTTATAACTTTCAGCTCTGCATCTGACTCTGGTAAATGAAGTAACAAATACCACAGCTTGATGCAGGATGGATATTAGGAGCAGGTAGGTGACAATAGCATAATACCTGTGCTGTGTCTGAGGCTGGATTTCAAAAATAAAAATCATGTCTTAGACCCAAGGGAATGTCACAGGAAAGCCAGAGATGAAGGCCAAGTGGAATTATATGTGTAAGTAAGATATACTATACATTTAAGTATAATTTCATTTCTGAAGGGACAAACTCAGCAGCAGTAATATTCCCCAGTTGCCTCATTGTCAGCTGGCTGGATTTCATTGTCACATTATATGCCTATATAACACTACTCCAGTAAAATTACTGAACAATCTAAAAATTTAAACCACATTTTCATATACATTACAAGGCCATTATCTTCCAATTTTAACTCCTATTATAAACAGTTATGCAATTTAAAAAAATGATCTTTTTATAAATCCTAGACTTTAATTAATGAAATTGAATTTTTTCAGGGACTACCTGTTGGTTAAAGGGAAGGAAGAAGTCAGGACCTAGAACATAATTTCTTTTTTAAAAATAAAAAACTGAGTAATAATCTCAAATGTATATATATTATGTAAAGAAATAAAATATGGTACTCTTTAAGGCTTTGTCATTAATAGCAAGGTCAAACATGGTACTCTTTGCTCCATTGATTCAGCAATTCACAGCCCAAGTGAGGTCAATGCTTATGCACAGAGCACAATTAAATCAAGGTTAGACAATCAGGATTCTGTAGTACAAGATAGTGTTCCAGCAGATTACACAGTACTAGGAAATATAAATTTGAAATATGCCTTATGAAAATTACTTACTCATTTTCATGAGTGAAAAAAACCCTTAATTTTACCACTATAACTAGTTCTGTTTATAGAAAGCAAGTTAATAACCAAAATGTCTGCCTGAAATCTAACGGTGGTTTTACATGTACCCATATAAACATGAAAACAAACAGAAACTGCTTTGTACACTGTTTTGTGTGTTGTTTACACACTCCCAAGATAGCTTTTATGCAACAAATGAGTTGGAGTAACTTCACAAGTTATGTAAATATCTTTTCTAATCAGAATTCAAACTAAAATTCAAAGGTTCCTTTGCACAGTAAGAATTTCCTGTCGTAATCCTTCTATAAGCACACACTGTGCAGTCCTTTGCATATATGATTAATATGATTAAATAAAGACAAGGCCTTAGTTGAAGTATGACATTTAGAGAATGGAATAAAATCATATCATCTGACATCAGAAAATTACTAATATGCGGCCTATTTTTTTCCTAACCAAAACCAAATTGATTGCAATTCAAGGTTGATATTTCACTGAATGTAATTGGAAGTTTTCCATCTGGATTATTTACTGAATGCTGTCAATGAGTTAGTGTGCTTAAGCTTCAGAGGACTACTCAGGCACAAGGTCCACAGATCAAAGGCATAGTATTCAAACAATTCATGTAGTTTCTTTCAAGTATGTTTAAGGTTACTTGGTTTGGGAAAAGTCATCATGGAAAAAGGTAGTTCTGAGAAGTGACCTGGAAAAAAAGAAGTATCCATAAAGTACACAAGTGGGAAGTTCATTGGGAGGATGTAAAGATGTTAGAAATGTAGATGGATTTGGAGAGAGTTGACAAGACACAGGACAAGCATGTGGGAACCCAGGACTAAACCATAAATTCAAACTGGACTTACTTCAAGAAGTCAGAAATTACCTTTTCGAAAGATTTGTTAGAATTTCTATGGCTTTTTTAGGTGAACAAACCAAACGGAATGCATCAAATTATTTTACAGATTAATGTCTGATAATTGCCTGGAGAAAAGGAGGCTCAGGCACCTCATCACTCTCTACAGCTGCCTGAAAGGAGGGTGTAGGTGGGTGGGGGTCAGCCTTCTCTCCCAGGCAACAGGACCAGAGGCCATAGCTTCAAGTTGTGCCAGTAGAGGTTAAGGTTGGACATCAGGAAGAATTTCTTCATGGAAAAGTTTGTCAGGCATTGGAATGGGTTGCCCATGAAGGTGGTGGACTCCTATCCCTGGTTCAAGAAATAACTGAATGTGGCTCATAGTGTTATGATCTACTTGACAAGGTGGTAATAGAAGTTGATGATCCTGGAGGGCTTATTTAACCTAAATAATTCTATGATTCTGTGATTCTCTACCACTTGTACATCGTATTTCTGCTTGTACAAATACACATATTTTAGCACCTAAAATTTCCTGATTGACTCTGTCAGTCAAGTTCTGCCTCAAAACATCTAGTTCAAGTAGCGTGGTTATCCAGTTCAAAGAGCCTTGTCATCCAATTCAAATATCCTTGTTAAACAACAAGATATTTTAAATTGACTATCGGTTTTCCCCAAAAAAAATCAAAGGAAAATTTTCTTTTTTACTTTTCTTTTCTTTTCTTTTCTTTTCTTTTCTTTTCTTTTTTTTTCTTTTCTTTTCTTTTCTTTTCTTTTCTTTTCTTTTCTTTTCTT
>VZUI01051926.1:0-37764 GCA_013401135.1 Cettia cetti | reverse complement strand
GCGGCGGCGGCGCGGCCGGGCAGCGGCGAGGAGGCGATCCAGTGCCCGCCGTGCTCGGAGGAGCGGCTGGCGCGCTGCAAGGCTCCGCAGGGCTGCGCGGAGCTGGTGCGGGAGCCGGGCTGCGGGTGCTGCGCGACCTGCGCTCTGCCCCGCGGCACCGCCTGCGGCGTCTACACCGCTCGCTGCGGTGCGGGGCTGCGCTGCTACCCGCCCCGCGGCGAGCCCCGGCCCCTCCGCACCCTCATGCACGGCCAGGGCATCTGCACAGACCTGGCCGACGTCGAGGCCATCCAGGAGAGCCTCCAGCCCCCAGGTGAGGCGGCGGAGGGGCGGCAGAGGGTGGGTGCCCAGGGTGGGTACCCTGGGTGGGTGCCTGGGGGTCCTTGTCCCTCACAGGGGCAGTGGCATAACCCTTGTTGGCACCAACCCACTCCCTCCTCGGCCACGGATTGGACTCATCGAGGACCTTCCTGTACTTAGAGGGAGCTGATAAAAATGATGAAGAGTGACTTTTACACGGATAGATTGTGACAGGGCAAAGGGAAGGATTTTAAAATAAAAAGGGAAGATTTCAATTAGATGTTAGGAGGAAATTCCTCCCTTGAGGGTGGTGAGGCTCTGGCACAGGTTGCCCAGAATATTTCTGGATGCCCCATCCCTAGAAGCGTTCAAAGCCAGGTGAGATGAGGTTTGGAGCAACCTTGTCTGGTGGAAGGTGTCCCTGCCCACGGCAGGAGGGTGGAACTGGGTGGTCTTTAAGGTCCCTTCCAGCCCCCAAAATTCCATGACTCTAAGAGGCAGGATGGGATGGGACAGCACAGGGTGGGAATGCAGGGAGCATGTTCCAGGGAGGGAGCAGAGATAGCTGCAGGAGACCTGGTCCAGGTGGCTCACCTTGGTGCCATCCTTACCCACCGTGGGCGCAGCAGTGTCACAGCCACTGGCACCACGTGCTGGAGAGGCAAACCTTCACCTGCTGTGCCCTGGCTCGTGGGACAGCCCAGTGTCCTGTGAGCACCTGCAGCCTTTGGGGACACATCCCAGCTGCCAGGGAAGCTCCCGTTGCACAGTGACCCCTGCGCTGCTGCTTCCCTGGGATGCTGCTGGCAGATGTGGCTGCACCACGGGAGGAAACAGGAATGAGGCCATGGGGCACCTGCTGTCCTCCAGGCAGGTCCAGCTGGGTGGGAGCTGTGTCTGTGCCAGACAGGGCAGTGAGGTGCAGGCAGGGCCAGGCTGGAGGAGCTGCTGCTGCTCTGTCTGCCTTGCAGGTGGTGATCATGACCCTCTGCCACGCCCCTGGTGCTCAGGCAGGATCTGGGGTCTGAGAGGGGAGGCAGCAGTGGGAACCCACCCCAGAGCTGTGCAAGTTGCACCATGGGAATGAAGCTGCTCCCAGGGAATGAGTGTGGGGACCTGGCCCATTGGTGGTCCCCCTTTCCCATCCTGCAGGCTGTGACCAGGACCCTGTCCCCTGAACTTGGGGAATATCATCCCAGAACAATTTACAGGCCGGTCTGGCTTGACTCTGGGTCCCCAGGTGGGGTCATCTGGAGCTCCCTGAGGGGCAGAGGGGACTAGAGCAATGTTTGTCCCTGCCCATCCGGGGGGCTGGATCCCAATTCCACTCTCTCCTTGTATGTCTGATCCATGGCAGCTCCTCTGGTGTCCCCGCTGTGATGAGTGCTATTCACGGATAGGCCCCTCTAGGCACCCCCATGCAGGGACAGGAGCTTGCTGGGAGTGCTTGGAGCCCCCCGTGCTGCCTGTCTGTCCTCATCCCACATCCTGCAGGAGCTGTCTGGGCTCCCTGGCCCGGGGCTGTGCCGTGCTGCCAAGCCCTGTTGGTTTTGGCCGTGCCCTGTGTAATGCAACATTTTTTCCCAGAGCCTTTAGGAAACAGACTTGCATTTTTTCCCTTCCTTCCCGCGGTGTTTTGGCTTGGCTGGGGATGGGTGGGTGGCTGTGGGAGCCGGGTCGCCCGCCGGGCACCGTGCTGGCCAGGGGCATCACAGGCAGCAGGATGGACAAGAGAGCAGGAGGAGCCCCCGTGCCCCGGACAGCCCATCAGGATCTGGGCAGGACACCCACAGCAAACTGCTCGGTGCAGTCCCAGTGGTACATCCCCCGCGGGTCCCTGACCTGTTCTGCAGCCTGGGGACAGTGGGAGTGTGGGGCTGGAGATTCCCTCACTCCCACACAGCCCTGCCCGGCACAGCCAGGGCACCCTGGCGTGGCCAGCGCCTCTGATGTGTCCCCTCGGGATCAGCAGAAGGGAATTAATGCCTGTTCAGGGCAGGGGCACACGGAGCAGGTGCCCCCGGCTGTGGGCGCGGCCCCGGGGCCGGGTGGTGCCGCGGCTGGGAAGCGGTTAATGGCAGCTCGTACAGTAAACACTTTGTCTGGGGGCTCTGTCCGGGGGGCTCCGCATTCCAGGGAAGAGGCTGGGATCAGGGGGCTGGGCTGAGCCTGGGCTTTCTGAGCAGTTGGACATGGCTCCCGGCTCCACAGCCAGGAAGAACCTCTCTGCTCACCTGGGACCCGTGGCACCCACGGGACGGGACTCTTAGGAAGTGAGGGAGCAGAGGCTGTTCACCTGACTCGAGACTGTTTTCCATGGCTCTGGGCACCTTGTGCTGGCCCCTGTCCCTGCCACCCACTCCTGGCCCTGCCAGGGCTGGCTTTGGGATCCCACTCCTTGGCCAGAGCCCAGTGTGGGGGCTGGCTCCAGAAGGTCCCAGCCACGGCTTTCCAGCGGGTGGTGGTGGCTGAGCCCGTGTGTGGCAGCCAGGAGGAGGTGAGGACGTATTCCCCAGCACACATGATGAGTGATTTAGTGTTGGGTGAATGATTATGTCTGGGAAAACCTGGCCCATGGGAGCTGCGTTCATCCCGTGTGGTCTCTCTAAGCTGGGACAGATCCTGTTTCCTTTCAATGTGCAGTGACTGGGAGCAATGGCAGTGGCTGAGCCGTGGCTGGGCAGTGCCCAGGCAGGGAGGACAGGCTGGGTTCCACCAGGCAAGGCTCAGCCGTGCCCCATCTGTCCCCTGCGGTGGGGGCTCATCCATGCTTGGGTTTCTCCAGGCTGGGTGCTGCTCTTGGCGAGGTTCTGGTCCCTCTGGAGGATCACCTGCACCTGCATCCCTCACTCCCTCTCCTGCATCCTGACCTCCCCTCCCTCGGCCCCACATTGGGCACTGAGGTGGGAGGTGCTCAGCCGTGTTTGAGCACGCAGGTGTGTCATGGGATGGGGACGGGCCAAGCTCCCAGCGGGCGTCCCAGGCCAAGGGGCAGTAGGTGCCTGGTGCCTGCACCCCTGCCACCCCTATCCCTGGCTCCCCACGTTCTGCCAGAGCCAGCCCTTGGCAAAACCAGCACGGCCCTCCCAATGCTGGTGCCTGCCAAGTCAGGAGCCCAGGAAGCCAAGAGGCAGCACTGCCACGGTCCTGCCAGGACCACCCACAGGTGACACTGGGGGTGCTGGACAAGGACATGGAGGGTGCTGGGGCTCACTGAGGCTTGTGCCACGGTGGCCACAGGCTCGTGAATGTCCCTTCTGGCCTTTGAGACAAATAATGTCCTTCGTGCTGGGGCTGGTGGCACTGGGGGGAGCGGGGCTGGAGCTGTGGGGGTCAGTGACACTTGTCTGTCCCCAGGGACGCACACACGAGGTCCCAGGGCTTTGCTGGCTGCCCCAGGCTCTGCTCCCACGGGATCCGCGCGGTGGAGCCGAAGCCCTTCACCGCTCCCGCGGGCTCAGCGCTGTGAATCACAAGCTCGGCACGTGACCAACCTCATTTGCAGCTCCCGTTAATTGAAGGCGATGCTGAATGACTCGTTTGTGTCCCCTGTCCACAGCCCGGGCAGGAATCCTCCTCCTCCCGGGACAGGCAACTGTTTTATGTGTCCGGCGAGGGCAGCACCCCCTCTCATCCCCTTGGCAACCAGCTCCATTCCAAAGGGTGCAGAGAGGATTTCCTCGGCCAAATCGGGACCCCCTTTGCCCTCCATCCCTCCAGGGTGGTGGTGCCCACGCATAGGTGGCAGATTGGGTGGCATCAGGGCAGTGTGGGGCGTGGCAGCTCTGTGCTCCACACACGTTGCTTTCCCCAAGTCTTTGTGCTGAGGGTGAGTTTTCTGGTCCAGTCAGATTTCCAGGGAGGCGAGAGGTTCTCAGAGCAGCTGTGTGTCACTTAGCAGGGGGACAGCAACCCCAAGGACAGCAGCGATCCGCGTGGCAGGGAGGGATGCTGGAGCTGCCCTGAGAGCCGGGCTCCGGGGGTCCCGAGCGCTGTCAGGAGCTGCCTCGGCGCCCAGAGGCACCGGCGTTTCATGTGACCTTAGGAAAATGTTATTGGCATCTGGTTTTATTTAAGCTGGGAGATTTGATGCTCTGGAGGCGGCTGGCGGCGGGAGGAGGGGGGGTTTGGCTGTGCCGGCGATCGGTGAGGGCTTCCCCCGCGGGGGCAGTGCGGGCAGCGCCGGTGCCTCCCGGTCCTGCCTTTCCGTGGCGTGGGATCAGCACACGGAGGTGCCGGAACTTTGGCCTGGTGGTCCCCTCCGGTGCCAAATCTGCCCAGTTCTTCCTGTGTGTCTCCCCACAGGGATACAGGGGGGGAAGGAGCATCCCCTGCCAGAGCCCCCGACCCCCCGGCGGGGCTCTGCCACCAGGGGCGTTGCGCCACAGCCTCGTGGTTGGGGCCGCCGGGGCTGGCGCTGGCACCGCTCTGTGCAGGGTCCTGGAGACTTTGGGTTTGTGTTTCAAATTTCAAGGGCATGAGCTATTTCCTGGAAAAAATGGACAGATTAAGCAAAAAGCAAATAACACCCACGAGGGAGGGGGCTTTGATTGGGGATTCACTCTGGACTTTAACCAGGCCCCCAGGAGCTGGGCCAGGAGCCCTGCACTGCAAGGGACCATGGCAAGAGGTGCCGATGGGAGATCAGGACCGGGATGCTGAGGGGATACAGTGGGCAGGAAGCTGCAGCTCCGACCCCTCTGCCTGCCTGTGGGAAGGGCCAGTGCCAGGCATCACCCAGCAGTCCCTGTCCTGGCTCTGTGAGCCCCTGGGTGTGACCCCCAACAGTGACCACCCCCTGCCTGGTATGGGAAGGTTTTTCCTGCTGCCAGCTGCATTATTGATTCATTTAAGCCCAACCCCAAGATAAACTCAGCCACTTCCCTGCACAGCCCAGGTGGATTTGGGGGCAAAACACTGCTGGGGCTGTGCCTGGCGCAGCTCTGAGCACAGGAGGAACCCTGGCTCCTGGGGTGTCCCCCCTCCACAGAGTCTTCACGGGCCCCAAACCAGAGGAACCGGCAGCTTTTAAAAACTAAAGTCACGCCGAGCACTCATCTCATGACGCTCTGTCCAGCTGCCAACATCTGGGCCGGCAGCTTGGCTGCGCTCCTGGTGCAGGCGGGGATGCCAAGCGCCGCCTTTTGGGATCGGCCCCGCGGGAGATTAACTTTCTTATTCCAGGAATTTCTTCTTTCATGTCTTGGCGGGGGCCGTGCCCCGCAGCAGAGCACGGCTCCGCTCCCGCCCGTGGCGCCCGGTGCTGCCCCGGGCCCGGCGGGGGCTCAGCACCACCCCGTGCCCCCACCGCCACTGCAGCTCCTCAGAGGCAGATTTTGGGGGCACCAGGGGAGTCCTGGGGCTCGTTGTCTTTGTGTCCCAGGGTCAGCTTCCAGGCCTTTAGCTGCAGTGCTGTGGGTAAGCACTTGGTGCCTGGTGACACGTGGCTGGCAAGGGCACAGCCAGACCCAGCGCACTGGAGCCACTGCCCAGCGCTCGCAGCATGCATTTGTGACCCCACAACAACAGACACATGGCAGCAAGTTGTTAGTCGTGGCTAATGAGTAGGAAAAACTCCCAGGAGTCTGTCTCAGTGCTGCAGGGAGCTCAGTGGCAGGGGCAGGATGGACCCAGGGCTGTGAATGATGCCCGTGGGGAGCAGAGACAGTGATGTGGGGCCTACCAGAAACCACTGCATGTTGTTCCTTGGTGTGTAAGTGGCACTGTGGAAACTGGGGCACCGTGGGGGCTCTGCCATCCCTATGGCTGCCCTGTGGCACTGAGCTCCCTTGGTCTGTGTCTCTGCAGAGAAGGAGGAGATTGACCACCCCAACAACAGCTTCAGTCCCTGCAGCATCCATGACCGCAAGTGCCTGCAGAAGCAGCAGGCGAAGAGGGTCAACAACGGCAACAAGATGCGCAACAGCGGGAACCCTCACCCCCGCGAGGACACGCGGGTGATGGTGAGCACCAGGAGGGCTGGGGAGGGCAGGGTGGGTGCTCCAAGGTTGGGGTCCCGGGGCTCTGGGCCCGGAGCAGGTGCCAGCCCTGCGACCAGCTCAGCCCCCGCTTTCCCCAGGCACAGGGCTCGTGCCAGAGCGAGCTGCACCGGGCGCTGGAGAGGCTGGCGGCCTCGCAGACCCGCACACACGAGGACCTGTACGTGATCCCCATCCCCAACTGCGACCGCAACGGCAACTTCCACCCCAAGCAGGTAGGATGGGCTCTGACCCATCGCAGGGGACTGAGGGGACATTCTGGAGAGCCAGGGTGAGGCTGGGAGGGGGACACGGATGGAGGGGACAGTGACGAGGCACAGCAGAGCCTGCCTGGCTCCTGGCTTTGGTGGGAGTTACCCTTTGGATGCTGGGGGCCCTTTCCCAAAGCCCCAGGTGGGATGGGGGTGGTAAAGCCCCTGTGAGAGCTCCTGGTTGCCATGGGGTTGGCCATGGGCTCCAGTCTGGGTGTCCTTGACCGAAGCCATCCCCACAGTGTCACCCGGCGCTGGACGGGCAGCGGGGCAAGTGCTGGTGTGTGGACCGCAAGACGGGGGTGAAGCTGCCGGGCGTCCTGGAGCTGAAGGGGGACTTGGACTGTCACCAGCTGGCGGACAGCATGTGAGCACGAGCGCAGCAGCCCCGCGCTGTGCAGGGCCAGCACCCCCGCCGGGGCTGCCTGGGAGAGAAGGAGAGGGGACGTGACTGCTGAGCAGTGCCCTGGGGCCTCGGGAGGTGCCTCGGATCACGCCGCGCTCTGCGCCACCGGCTGCCCACGGCACCGCCACCTGCGCCATGACCACTGTCAGCCACTGCCAGGGGCGCCTCCATCCCGCACGGACACAGCTTGGACCATGCTGCCCTGGCACTGGGGTCGGGCTGCCTGGGTGGAGTGGGTGGGGGGCACCCTTGATGCTGCTGCTGCTGCCCCGTGGTTCCCTCGGTTTTCGGCCCGGCCCCGCAGGCCAGCTCGGACACCCGGCGCCTCAGGGGGTGTGGTGGCAGCACTGCCTTTGCAGCTCAGTGCCCTCCATGCCAGGCCTCTGCACGGGCAGCAGCAGAAGTGCCTCATCCTACCCTCCCTGGTGGTGAGAGGCTTCCCAGGCAAGGACTGGGGGACCTGAAGAGACCCCCCCCACCTGCACCCCACCCCGAGCGTGTGTGTGTGTGAAGGGCAGTGTGGCTGCACAGAGCAATGAGAAAACTTCCCCCTCCCTGCTGCTGCCTCCCAGCCCAACAGCCCAGGTCCTCCTCCCCATGGCACAGCCCCATCCCACTCCCTATGCAGAGACAAAGCCTCCCATCCATCCTGCCTCCCCCTCCTCCATCCTGGGGTGAGGGGTCAGGATCCCCAGGCAAGCAACCTTGAGGGGAGGGTGGAGGGGTGAGGGATGCCCAGGAAACACATCCCAGGGGGAAGAGCTGCTTTTATTTTTTTTTTTTATTTCTTCTCCAAATTTTTTTTTTAATGTTGGTGGGATCTAATAAGTGATTGTGTGGCCCCAAGGCTGGAATTCTCCATCCGCAGGGACCAGGGCACTGTGGTGATGGCTCCTGTCTTCTCTTCTTGGCCAGTATGAGAAAACTGGGATGGATTCTGTCTCCATGATGGGATCTGCAGGTTTCATCAGCACAAAGTTCTCAGCTGAGAAATTGTCACTGTTATTGTATGTGGTTTTTCTTCAAGCTGGGATGGAAATTTTTCACATAAAAATGTCATGGAAAGTGTGCCAAAGACAGAGGGGACTTCCCAATCCCCTCCTGACCCACCCTCTCCATGAGGCTCCATGGCCTCAGTGGTAGGTTTTGGTTTTCCACGTGGATTTGTCCTGTCCAAGGCCCCCGATGGGAATGAAGTGTTTCAGTTTTAGTGAAACACCCTCTGCCCTCCTGATCCCCTGCCTGCCCTGTGCCCTGCCAGATCCCTGCCTGCCCTGGCTGCCCGTGGCCCTGCTCACACACAACTTCTAAACTGAGTCAATCTGCCAGGACAGTCCTCGGTGGGGAGGGGCGTCCCTGTCCCTGTCCCCCCTCAGCCCCTCAGAGCCACCGCACCAAGGAAGGGATTCCGGGGCCAGTCCCAGTGCCAGTCCCCTGCAGCAGCACCACAGCAGGACACAGTGAGGTGGCAGGGCCAGCCTGGTGGCCTTGGCCACTCCCCGTGTACACCAGGGCGGGTCCAGCAGGGCCTTTCCTGGTTTGGGGGTCCCTGGCAATGCCGATGCACCAGGGCACATTCTGTGTCCCGCTCCGAGGGCTCCAGCGTTTCCTAGCATCTCTCCTGTAGTTTAGGGCTGTATTTACACATGACCATGTACCAGTGTCCCCCACCCTCAGCGTGTCCCCTGGCACCCAAGGGGTCCCTGTCCGTCCCTCCCGGGCCAAGCCCATCCCATCAGATTCCCGTGTAGCACCGACCTTTTACAGTACACTTGAACCTTTGTATCCTCAAAAAAGGTAATTACTGTATTTAATTTCCCGTTATTTGATGTGTTTCTGTTGAGTGTGTTTTATCTTTTTATGGCTTTAAGTTATGGGAGAGGAGGGAGGCAGAGCAGGCAGGGGGCTGTGGGATCCCACAGGTGTGGGGACAGGCTCTGGTCACCACCTCTGCCCAAGGACTTGGTCTCCAGGTCCTGCATTGGTTTGGGGTTCAGCAGCCCTGGAAACCCAGGAGCCCACAAGCCTCTGGAAGAACTTCACTGAGCAGGAATGGGGTGGGAAACAAAGGATTTCTTGCTTCCTCATGACTCCCAGCTCGGCGTCTCCACCGGTGCCACCGGGAGGATCGGCACCGTCGGCCCTCCCTACACAGCGCCAGGGAGCAGCGGCGGGGCGGAGACGGCGCCAGGCTGGGGAGGGGACCCTGGACCCGCTTCAAAGTTCAGGGGCGGACAGGGACAGGCACCGGCGGCTCCAGGGACACGGGCTCGTGGCCAGGCTGTGCCGACGGCCTTGACGAGCCACAGCCCGAGGAACGTGTGCCTGCTGGTGCCAGGAAGCACCGGGCATCTCCAGCCCCGCTCGGTGTTTCGGGAGGGTGTCAGGCTGCAGACGGGAGATGCTCAGGCACAGGAATTGCGACATCCGCACGCTTCCCGGTCACGGCTTGGCTCTCTCCTAGTGTCTGCAGCCAGTGCTGCCCCCGGAGTTCGCCGAGTCTCTGTTTGGTGCCTCCCGGGGCCGGCAGTGCCATCCGGGGCTGGCGCCAGCCCGGTACTCCGGTTACCGGAGCCGGGCGGCCGGCGGTGCTGGCGTTGTGCAAACAGCACCGGGACGGGGCCGGAGGTGGCTGCGGCCAATTGACACAGCCCAGAAATCTGCTGGCACGGCAGATCGGCCACCGGACCAGGGCCGACGCCTGTGCTCCTGGAGCCCCGTGCCCCCGCCCTGTGCTGGTGGTTACCAGGGCTGGCCAGCCTTGGGGGGCTGCCTGACCCCCCCAAAGCACTGTGTGGAGCCAAAGCCTTTGCCTGTCCCCATTCCCAGTTGCTGATCCTGCCCAGCAATATGGCAACCACAACAGAATCCAGCTCTGGGGGGCCTGGGCCTGCCCCAGGGTCTCAGGGCTGAGGTCCCACAGCCCGAGCTGCCTGTGACCTTGGGGAACCGCAGCCCCCCGGTCCCTGCAGCACGATGGGGACAGCAGAGGCACCTGGATCCCCTGGGCTCAGCTCCCAAGCCCACCCTGCAGTGCGGGGTTGTGGCTGAGCAGAGCTCAGGGCAGAGGGACCAGGGGGACAAAGCTGCTCCTGTCTCCCCCCAGAGCCCCATGTGCTCCCCCCACAGTGACTCCAATATCTGTTTTGGTCATTGCCAAGAGTGGCCACAGCAGGACCTGCTGGATGAGAGGGCCTCTGCCATCGGTGCATCTGTTCAGCTGTTCTGGAGCAGAGCAGGTGCCTCCAATGCTGCCATCCCCGTGGTGCCTGTGGCAGGATAAACGTTCTACTGCTTTATTGAAAATACCCCTGAGAGGGTTTGTTAACATGAGGGCCACAATTAAGCCAATGCAGAGGCACCAAAGGAGAACAAAGGTAGAGAGGAGCACAGTGGCCTCAGAGCCTCCTTCTGCTCTGAGCTACAGCATGAGCTGACCCTTCAGCTGCTGCAGATCACAGCAGCACCTTCTTCCTCGATGCCCTGCCAATTTACGTCATCTGAGAATCCGGCCCAAATTCAGGCCAGTCATTTCCAAAAACCCCATGTTTTACTGTCATGGAAATGTCACCATTTATTTCCCAGCTCTCCGCAATGCTGGGAGGTCGAGCCCGCCCGCAACCCTGCGCTGTGTAAAAGGGCAGGAGAATTTCCCAGCACCAGGAAAAATGCGCTGCTCTGTCATTCCTGCCTGTGGATGCTGCTTGGTCCTCGAGGGAAGCAGGTTTCCAGCAGGACTTAGTCATTTTATACACTTTGATTTGCAAAGCTGCCTCTTTGTGCTGCTCAGGGAGTGATTCCTCCCCCAGACTTTCCCTCCCGCAGCACTGGGGTGTCAGGGCTGAGTCCTCAATGGTGGGAGCTCAGCTCAGCTCCATGACCTTCCTCAGCCCAGACACCCCAAAACCAGGGGACCTCATGGCTAGTAGAAACCCCAGCCAGAGCATTTTGGTCCTTCAGAGCAGATGGTCCAGCTGAGGGACAGTGATTCCACAGAGAGCACAGCTCCTGTCCCTCCCAGGAAGCTCTTGTCCCTTCTCCAGGGCAGCCAGTGCCCCACGGAGAGGCTCGGAGGAGAATCTCATCCCACCAGAGCTGAAAGTCTTTAGCTGAGACTCCTGATGTGATGGTGCATAACAAAAAAAGTCTAAACACATGCTGTTGCCAAAATGCAACCCAGAAGCAGGAGAAGGGGAGCAGGAGAAGCTCAGCAGTGTGTGGGCAGCTGCTGGCCCTGAACGTCCCAGGGCTCTGTCCCTACGGGCTGGGCAGGAGCTGGCGGAGCAGGTCGATGACAAGGGACACTGGCTGCACGGTGTCGTACTCTGCAAACAGGTGACAGAGGTTCCCCGAGTCTGCCTGGCTTTTGGCCACGAACCCAAAGATTCTTTGAGAAAGAAAAGAGGCTTTTTTAGTTTGCATCCAGGAATCTGGAGGAATAGGCTGAAACCAGCCCAGCCACAAAGCCAAATCCCAGTTCCAGCAATTCCACCTTGGCCTGCTCCCCAATCACGTTTCCTTGGAAGCCAAGCAGCCGGGAGGAGCATTTTTGGCAAGGCTTCCCCAGCTGTGAAAAGATTCTTGAGCACAAGGTAGAGCCAGATATAAACTCCCTTCCTGAGCCCAGCACAAGTCCCTGGGAAGGCTGTGGGATTTGGACGGGGGGTTCTGCACGAGAGGATGTGGAGAACTGGGCTCAGCCAAACCTCTCATCCAAACCTACAGAGCAACCCCTCCCAAAGCTTCACCCATCAGTCCCACGCCTCATCCTGCCACCATGGTAACTTCTATCACATCCCCCCCTCACTCTTTGCTGCTCTGCAATGCAGCCACTTCCCAAAGCAGAATCATTCCCCTGGATTCCAGCCCCCCACTCCAAGTGGGAGGTCCCCACTCTTACCTGGAGGACTTGCAGTACTTCTGCCACCTGGGGGAAGAACAGAATTGGAGTTGCTCAGAGGCTGATGTTTAACTCATTCCATCGGCTGCAAAGCCAAGGGTTATGTTTAGATCCACCCCAGCACGGTGTGCCCAGGGCAGTTTTATGGGATTTGGGATTTCAAGTGGTGCAGAGGCACTGGGAACCACAGGGAAGGGAGCACAGCGAGTGGCTCCAACAGGCACAGCTGCCCAAAACTCACTTTCTGTTCTCAGGGTCCATGCCACAGAACCTGATGGCAGCCAAGGGGTAGTGTCTCCTGAAAAACACCCTGGAAGAGGAGAGGGAATTGTTAGGAAAGGGAAGGCCCTAGGCAAGGACACAAATTTGCAAATCCAAGCCCTGTTGTGCTTATGGGAGACTTGGGGTCTCAGGACATCCCAAAATCCCAACCCTGGGTGCAGCTGGCTCCTGCATCCCACCCCTGCCGTGCCACCAAAGACAGCACCCCTCGTTAAGGGGTCAAATCCATCCCTGGATCACAACAAGGGCTTGTCCAACCAGGGCAGCTTTTCCTGAGGCTGGGAGGTGAGGAAGAAGCTGCCTCTCCATGAACCCCCCACTGGGCCACCCCTTGTGCCATCCTGGGCTCTTACTTCCTCTGGACATCGGTCAGCGTGACGCCCTGCTCCGTCACCCTGAAGTGCACCAGGGTGGGCGTGGGCAGCGTCTCCAGCTCCAGGGTGCAGGAGATGCCTTTCAGGATGGCTGGGGCTCCTGTCAGTGTCTCCACCTTCACTGAGTTGAGGTACAGGACATTGCAAACTGCAAGGACAGCACAGGGCCCGGCTCAGCACGGATGTGACACGGGCCAGATCCAGGGCTGGGTCCCAGGGGCCATCCTGCAGATCCCTCACATGGACCCGGGTCAGGTTTGTTTTGACGAAAATTAAAAGGTTTGGTGACTCAGAAATTCTTCACTAATTTAGTTTGGTTTACTTTAATTCTTTGCACTAATTGTTGTAAAAGTCAAAGTATTTAATTTCCCGTTTCTAAATGTCACATTTGCTGGGGTTTTTTTTCTGTTTATTACATATTTCCTTTAATGAAAAGCAGAAATACCCCAAGCCAATGAAGGGCTGAAGGCCAACCTAAAACATGACATTTCAGGCTGATTGAGCTGTTTAAAGGGCTGTTCTGGGTCAAACTAAACTTTCCAGCTTGCCAACTGATTTTTCAGAATTTCCAGCAAAACAAAGCAGTCCCCAACTCCCCAGCCTGCGTTGTGACCCATCCATGTGGTCTCCTGCCCTTCATTCTTTGCCCTCACCTGGAGCCCACCCAGGCTGAGGTGCACAGACCCTTCCCCATCCTGCTCTGCCATTCCCACATGTGCCCCATGGGTCCCTCAGCAATTTCACCAGCCCCTGCCTCCCCAGCCTTCTCCTAAAGCTCCAGCTGTTCCACCCCCACTGAAGCCCATCAGGAGAGAGGCTTAAAAATCAGGAACTCTTTAAAACTGTGGGAACTGGGGGTCTTTTATCAGCCTCATGGCCTCAAGGACTGTGTTTTCAAGAATCTTGAGGACCCAAAGTCTTCTTTCCTTAAAAATATCAGGTTCCTTTGCAGCCCAGGGAAAAATCTGCAGAAATCCTGCAGGAATCTCCAGCCCCATGGGGAAGCTGGGGGATGTCACACCAGTGCCCACCACTGCACGGGGTGATCTGCTGCTGTCACAGTGTGCCCAAGGCTCCACTCTTCCCAGCTGGGCTGTCCCCAGGGCCAGCCTGTCCTCACCTGCAGTTTTCCTGGCCAGGGACAGTGCAGATTCAGGAGCACAGTCAGGGCTGTCCTCTCCATCAGCGAGATCTGCACAAAGGACAAGCAGGAGCAGTGATGCCACAGGCCGGGCTGAGCTGGTCACCCCTATGGCCATTCCTTATCTCAAAAGAGGCCCAAAGGCCCAGGACCGCTCTAATTGCAGGGATTTAGAGCAGTAATTAACTTAATTGTCTTTCATTTCCCTCTCCGGGCTCTGTTCACCTCTGATCTCCCACTCCTGCTTCCCTTGCCCTCTCCCCATCCCCAGCGGAAGGGAGTCACTGCCTCCCGTGCCCAGGTCAGCTCTGCAGGTCCCTGCTCCCCCTGCAGCCAGGGCAGCAGCCCTCGCAGGCACCGGCGGAGCTCAGCTCAGGCTCCTCCCCACAGCGGGACCGCGCCCACCTCCCCGGAGCGGCTGCTGGGAGCATCCCTCCTGTCCTGTCCCATCACCTACCTCGGGTGGGGATGCTGAGCTTGCAGGGCAGTGCCAGCTGGGTGATGGAGTGCTGGTAGACGAAGGCAGAGAGGCTCCCTGCAACCAGAACTGTGAGTTGGGGGGGTGCTGCTGCCTGGAACCTGCCACCCACACACCTCCACCCTGCAACAGTGTCCCAGGGAGCCACTACCACAGTGTCACTGTTAGGGAAGTGCAGGCAGGAACTGGGGCTGGGGGCTTCCTTTGCTGGCAGGTGTGCAGCACATTCACCTGGTCCTGAATGGTGCTTCCAGGGGCTTTAGAAACAGCTCCTGGGGTGCCAGGGCTGCTGTGGGCAACAGCACCATCCTTACCAAAATACAGCTCCTCGCTGGCACCTTTCAGGTGAACCCCTTTGGTGGAGGACTCGATGAGGAAGTGCCGGACGAGGTCACTGCTCTCCTCCCCTGCAAGAGGGACCAAAATCAGCATCAGCACCAGCCCCAGTGCCACTGTGTCACCCCTGCCCACCCCAGGGCATCACCAGGGCTGCTCTGTGCTGCCATCACGATGCCAGCCCCTGTGAGAAGTGAAATGAGCACCCACAGACTCGCTGCCAGCACCTCCCACACACCACAGTCCTGTGGCTTCTCACCAGGCTTTAGCTGGAGTATTTTCAGTTAAACCCTTGATGCCACCCCCCGTTGGCACCCCCGTACCTGCGTGGCTGCCGGAGGGAGAGCCAGGAACCTTCATGGCCAGCCCGAAGGAGCCCCGGAAGGAGGTGCTGTCCCGCACCAGGAACGTGCCCGGCTCCTTGTCCCTCAGCAGCTGGATTGCTGTCAGAGCACAGGGGGGGCTCAGCCAAAGGCAGCAGCTGGGACCTCCCCGTGCTGTGCCTGGTGCTCTGCAGGGAGTCACTGCAGAAAAGCTCAGGAGTGTGTGCCAAGCACACGCACATCTCTTATGTGGCACCAACTGCAGCGTCCCTGCAGGGCCCTGGCTTTGTCCCACGGGTCCCTGCAGTCCCCAGGACACTCAGCCCCTGCCCAGGCCGTGCAGTGTGACAGGCAGGAGAAGCTTTGCTGGACTTGGAGGACACAGAGGGGCCGTGGCACAGCTCTTGTTTCTCAACCTGTGAGAGGGTCCCTCCACACTCATCAGCCCCCAGTGGACTTTGATTTGCCCCCACTGAGTCCCCACAGGGACACCAGAGAACTCTGGGGACAGGCCAGAGCCTGAGGTGGGGTCACACCTGTAGAACCTTTCCTGCCTCACCTCGGTCCCTGCTGATGCTTGGCTTGAACCAGTATTTTGATGTGTCCATCACAAACTTCATGGTGGGCTGCCCAGCCTTCAGGGGACCTGCAAGAGACCACAGGATGTCAGGGCCAGCAGGAACCTGAAGGACCTCCACGAATGGCAGAGCTCAGCAAAGACACTTCACCCTCAGGCTGGCCAGGGCTGAAGGTTTTTCAATCCTTTTGAATCCTTTCCTCCCCACTCCTCAGAATAGCTAACTCTCCATGTAATTATCTCTCTTGGCAGGCTGTGATGCAGTGCAGAGAGGGTCACATGGAATCCCCTGGCAGTGCCAGCCTGCCCAGCCCTGCACAATCCACTGGACCATGGGATTTACACCAGGATCTGACCCACACACCCTCTTGCTACTCCCATAAGGATCCCAATTAAAACCCTCTGCCCCGAGAGCTGCCTCTGCTCATCTCCTCCAGAGAACAATAGCCCCAGTGTTTGCCCTTGAATGAGGGACCCTGTGAACCCTGGTACCTCTTGGTGTCCTCAGAGCAAACGGGAACCCCAACCCCTCCTCCCAACCCAGTCTGGGTCTGCAAACAGGCAGGACACGACAGAATGATGTTTCTCATCCCCAGGTACTATAAACAGCTGCATCTGCATCTCCTGGAGGGAGCAGAGCGTTCCTGGCTGCTGTGCCCATGCCCCAGGACACCGGTGGGCAGGAGGCTGTGGCTAATCCAGGGTCACCAGCCTCAAGCTGGACACCACCCGGACCACGGGGAGACACGGCAGGGAGCTCCAGCAAGGACCTCTCATCCTGTGTGTCTATAACCCACAGCTAAAGCAGAGGGAAAAAGAGGTTTGCTCCCTCTTTCCCAGCAGCTTTTGGGGTCTGCAGCTCCTCCCCGCCCTGCCCTGTGACTCACTGTCCGAGAGGCAGCTGAGCGCGGGCGCTGACACCGCGTTGTTCATCCCCCCGAGCCTCGAGGCCGGGCTGCAGCCGGGCAGGGGGGGCTGCGTGGCACAGCTGGGGGGCGCTTTGGCCAGCCGGGGGGATCCATCTCCTTGTTCCAGGCACCCGTTCACCAGCAGCACCGGGATGTCGGCCGCGGAGGTGAGGATGGAGGGGGGGCAGCTGCTGGCCTGGCCCTTCTGGGCCGGGGAGGTGCCGGCGCCGGGGGAGCTGCCTGCCCGGGGCTGTGCGGGGCTCTGGCCAAAAGCTGGCCTGGAGTGGGACACGATGCCGGAGGAAGGGGAGCAGGGGCTGCCCAGGGAGCTGCTGGGGGACGGGGAGGCGGCGGCCGAAACATCCGAGTCCTCGTTGTGGAGCGAGTGGGTGCTGCTGCAGGAGGGAGACAGAGCCGAGATCAGGGGGTTGCTCACACACAGAGACCCCCCCCCCCCAGCCACTGCACCAACCCTGCAGGGCATCATCTCCCAGCCCAAGGAATGAGGGACTCGGGGCACTGCCCTGGGCCCTTCCACCAGGCACAGGTGGCATTTACCTGCCCAGGATGTAGCTGGTGTCAGAGCCAGGGCTCGTGGAGAGCTGGGACACCCAGCTTCCCCTCTGCTGGGCCCTCAACACCTGCAGGGGCTTCAGCAGATTGTCGACACCCGGGGAGCTGCTGAGGGCCCCGGGGCTGCAGGAGGCCGTGTCCGTGTGTCCTGCCAGGCACTGCCAGGGAGCGCTGGTGCTCTCGGGTGCTTTGTTACAGCTCAGGGCGACCGACTGGGGGCTCGAGGGTCCAGGTGGGCTGGAGAAAACCACACTGTCACTGGTGCTGTATTTGCCTCCGAGTGCCCCTTTTTGGTGTAGGAAGCCGTTGGGCTGGGGGGACCTGGAGAAGGGAGTGCCTGAAGGGCTGGGGGAGCCCTGTAGCAGGTCGGGCCCCACGGCTCTGTCCGGTGTCAGCTCTATGTACTTGATATCTGCAGAGAGAAGGAGGAGGTCATGAAGGATCTGGTGTGCAAGCTGGGTTCCTTAGCAGAGCTCTGTGAGGAACATGTGTCTGTATTTTGGCTCCCCCTCTGCAGGGTCCAGCAGTACCCTTTGTTAAGACCCTGTGGGGGCTGATTCCTCACAGATCCCAAGGTGAGGTGACCCCCCCCCGGTGCTGGCAAGCTCCCAGGGAAGGGGGTTACGTGCGGTCATGTCTGGCTGCTCAGACCCCCTCGCCAGCATTACCCAGGCAGGACCTGCCGAGACCTGCAGCCAGAGGAGGGTGTTCCCTCCAGCAGCTGCTCTGTTTGTACCTGACTCAAGAGAAAAACACCTGGCTGCTCCCTCCGGGGTGACGTCAGGTTCGGAGGGTGGCCCTGCACACCCTGGCAGAGGAGCAGGGGGTGTCACCTGGCCCCAGGTGCAGCTGGACTTCCATCCACACTCCCCCTCCCACAGGAAATCCACGTGGGACAGGGGCAGTTACAACACTTGCTGTCCACTACAGGACCAGCCACGCCAGCAGCAAGCACAGATCTGGGCAGGGGCTGGCTCCTCCTTTCTCCCACCTTGCACAAATCTCTCGAGAGAAGCAACTCCCAAGGCAGTCCCTGTGCCTGTGTCCTGCTGTGGGATTCTTCCTTCTCTTCCATTCATGCTCAGAGCCAGCCCCTCCTCTTGCCATTAGTGACATGGGAACACACCTGACAGAGCATCTCCTGTCCAAGACCCCCAGTGGAACCTCAAGGCCAGCACCAGGGGTGCCTGATGCAGGTCAGGTCCTGGACAAGGACAAAGCCAGCATTCTGGCTGAGCTGGAAGAGGCCTTCTAGCAAGAGACCCTCAGACTTGATCTGAGCACTTGCAGGGATGGCAGATTCTTCACATCCCAGGGAAGCTGCTCTGGTGCTTAATCACTCCAGTGCCAGAGGTGTGCACCTCCCTCCAGTCTGGACGTGCCCAGCTTTGCTTTCAGTGCCTGGTTCTTGCCCTACCAGGGAGTTCAGGAAAGTTCCCCTTCTCAAAGGTGTTTCTCAGAGAAGGGAAAATCCTTTTTGCTGCAGCAAAGACAAACTGCTCTGACAGCCCGGAGCTCCCTGCCCAGGGTGTGACAGGTCCTGATGGACCTGCTATGTGGGACCTGCTGGCCCTGGCTACTGCAAGCAACAACCTGAGCTCTGGGGCACGGAGCTGGATGAGCAGGAAAAGCACGGGGCTGTGCAGGAGTTACTCCCTCAGCCCCTTCTCTATGCCAATCCCAGCACGAGACTGGATAAACACAGCCAGCCATGAGCACCCAGGAGGGGCTGGGTGAGCCAGGAGGGCTGGTCCTCAGTGGGGACACAGCTGGATCATGGCAGGACAAAGCCAGAACCAGAGCCTTGCCCCTCCACAGCACTGCTGCCAGCAGCAGCTCCTGCAGTGCCCAGCCTTGGGGTAGCTGTGGCCACGTGTCCTGGTATCAGTGCACAAACCCTTGTGGCCGGATGCTTTCAGTCAATGTCTACCCAAAAGGAGAAAGAAGTGGGGATTTTAATTGTCCTTTAAAGAACTGACAAGTATTTGTGCACCAAGCTCATGAGGCCTTTTACCTCCTACTTCTCTGCCTTTGCTCTTCTTATCACCTGTGGTTAAACCTCAAATATTTGCTCAAGACCTTGGCAAGTTTTCCCGCATCAAGGAGTGGCAAAAGTGCCACAAACACTGAGCTCAGATGTCACGCAAGCCGAGATCTGAGATCTCCTTTCTCCTCTAGGAGCCAGAATGATCCAGAGGGAATGGTGCCTCTCATGAACATGCCTCCTGTTGCTTCAGCATTTCACAGAATCCTAGATTATGCTGAATTGGAAGGGATCCATCAGGATTGAGGGCCATGTTTAAAGCTTCCTCATAGTCTCCACTAGACAAGACAAGAACAGGCTCCTCTCACCTCTCTTGGGCACCATCAGTCCCTGCCACCCTCCCATCAGGGCACAGGTTGCAGGGCTGGAGGAGGAGGAGGAGGGTGAGTGAACAGGGATGCTGCACTGTGGGAGGAAGTTAGTCTCAAAAACCAAGAGCTGTTAAAAGAAACTGAAAGCTGAAGTGAGGCTTTTCCCACTGAATTCGTGGCCAGCTTTCCAGATGTTCAGTTCCACACTTGGAACCAGATTCTGCAGACCACTAGCACGTTACCTGCAGAGCTGCTTGGGGCTCCTGCCCCTGAGCAGTGCACAGAGGGGGGCAGTGGAATGGATCAGGCAGGGAGCAGCCAGAGCTGAATCTGCACTTTGTCACAGTATTTTATCTGCAAGGCCACCTGGTCCATCCCAGCAGGAAGCAGGAACACTGTCTGCTCTGGAATTGCCTGGTTCCTGCAGTGGGACCCTCACACCCACCTCATCCTTCTCCAGCCCTGCCATCCTCATGTTTGCATGAGGGCTCAGGGAGAATTGAATTTTTTTCTTGTCTTTAACATCCTCACATTTGACCTTGCTGTGGAAAGAAGCCTGAGGACTGATTGTCAAGGTATTTTTGTGTGTAAAGACAGGGATGGACAATAAGGCTTTTGGGAAGCAGGGAGACCTGAGGCACCTGAACCACCCTAGACCTGTCCTGTCAGCAGTGTCAGCTCCCCATGTGCTGGGGCTGCCCTGTGCACAGGGTGTTGAACCCCTAAAATGAGCAGGAGAGCCCAGGCAGGAATACTTGGATCAGGAGCAGCTCAAAAATCAGGGCTTGGGTTGCAGGGACAACAGGGAAGAGCTGCACAAGGGTTCACATAAGGCACTCGTGAGCAGAGGCAGGGCTGGTATGTGCTGCTGGTGCCTTGCCTATGCCAGGTATGCTGCCCAGGGAGTGCACAAGCCCTGGAAAAAGAATTTCCCTGGCAAAAGAATTGGGAACACTTAAATGGGATGGTTGTGCAACACTCGATACCTTAGCCCAGGGCTCTGGAAATCTAGCTGCAAATCCATGTGCCCCCAGTCAAGTGTGACCCTGGGAAAGGTTCTGCTGCCCTTGAGGGGAGCAGGGTCCTCACTGGGCACCCAGAGCCAGTCACTGGTGGTGACAACTGGAATTAGAAGTTTTCCAAGAGTTGCAAGTCCCATTTGTAATGAGAATTGTTTTCTCCAAAAAGAGGGAAATGAACATCAGGTGGAACTAAGGGCTGTTTTCCCTGTTCCTCTCTGGACTCCTTTGAGCTGCCTGGACACGAGACACGTCAACAGTGATCAGACCAAGGCCATGGAGGCACCAGAGTCAGGCAGAGCTTGGATACACAGCCTGTCCTGCTCTTTAATATGGAGCCCTGATGTCAGGGAAGAGTCCCCCATGCTGATCCCCCAGGGGACAGTGGGGAATGTCCCTGGTGCCCATTTCCAGCCTCCCCCAGGAGCCCCTCGTGTGGGTCCAGGGGACAGGCGTGTGCCTGACCCCTCTGCCCCAGGCTCTGGCAGAGGATTTTCACCAGATCAGAGCTTTGCTGGCTCCACAGCCCCAGTGCTGCCTTTGCCTCACCTATTGCCTCCGGGTCGTGCTTCTTGGTGGCTGCAGCATCACCCTGAGCAGCAGGCTGGGCCGCATCCCTCACCGGCCTGCACGGCAGCGGCTGGAAGGTGGGATCGATTTCCAGGATCATCTTGTTCAGAGTCTCTATGCTTATGTCCAGGGAGGGAGACATGGGCTGAGCCTCAGGGTCCGTGCTGCTGTTCTCCTCCTCCTTCGGCTGGCACGGGGCAGGGGGTCTCTCCAGGAAGGAATTCTGCTGGCCCTTCCCCTGCGTGTGAGCAGCCACGTGCTCCGACAGGGGCTGGGCTCCGAATGCTCTCCCGCTGGGGAGCAGGCGAGCCTTGGGGTGCACCATGGAGGGGGGCTCAGCCCAGGCCTCGGTGGAGTAGTAGACGTACTTGCCCGGGTACCCCGCCGGGTGCAGGCTCTTGCTTTCCTCGGGGGAGGAAATGCACACAGTCTGTCCAACACGCAACACGTGGGATTCTATGACCTGGGACATGGTTTGGTTTTCCGGTTTCACAGCTTAGAGGCCAAGGGAAACCTCCTCCTCCTCTCCTCCTTCCTCCAGCAGGGACCTCAGACCCCGTCTTCAATCCAGTCTCCAGCGGAGGAATAAGAATCTGAGGAATGCAGAGAGGAGCGGTTACACAGGCATGCCCCGGGCAGGAGCAGACTTCAGCGGAAAAGTCTATAAAAACGGGGATTTGGAGTGAAAGCTGGAATTCAGCTCATAGGAAAACAAGTCACCCTGTGCAGCTTTTCCACCCCCTCCAGCCTCTGCTCTGGGTGCCACAGCACAGCCGGGCAAGCACATGAAAGACTCGTTGGCAACAGCTTTTCCGGATTCAAAGGCCTAAAATGGAATCCTGCTTTTATTTGCTAATTTTCTGGATTAAGAATGAAATGAAGGCTCATAACAGCCTTCCCATGGGACCCTGACCCCCGGGAGCCATCCAAGGGCAGCCAGCAAGCCTGGAGCCCTGTGGGGCAGAGAGCTGGAGCTGCCTGCCAGGGCAGTGTCCTGCAAGTGGGTGTACAGCTAATCCAGGATTTTATTTTCCTGGTACAACACAAGTCTGGAAGCCTGCAGACGTGGCTGCTGCCTCAGTCATGGTGCTGCTTGAGGAATCTGACTGCAGATACATTGAGTTCTCCCTGGCAGAAAGTGTTTTTTTATTCCCTGTAATAAACCCCTGTGGAATGAGGTTGGCTTCCCTCAAGGGTCTGGGAGAAGGGGTCTTAGGATGCTGTTTGGAGGTAGGGAAGCTGTCCTGCTGCATCAGCAATCAAATGGGGATCCCTCAGCTGCTGCTTGGCAGGAGCTGTCCCTCAGCAACACGCTGCCACCAAACACAGAGGGACCTTCACTCCTCTGGCTTGGGCTGGGGACAATGACCCCGTCCCCCTCTGTACCCACTGTGGCAGCCAAGCTTGGTGTCTCTGTGTTGGGGACATCACATTGCCTGTGTCAGCACCACACCATCTTCTCTGGTCCCTGGGGAGGGCAGAGCAGGTGGGGACCACAGGGTATCCAGAAATCAGAGCCAAAGGTTTGCTGGCAGGAGTTAATGCCACAGCTCAGGGCTCCCTCTCCCTATCCTGTGCGGTTTTACTGCGTGACACTTACAAACAGAGGGGTAACTTCATAAAACATTTGTCCTGTCCTGCACCAGTCTCCAATGACGGACTTATTTACTCCCTTATCCTGGGCTGATTAACGATGGAGTCACAGGATTAGGAGCGAGACACGTTGCTCCAAGGCAGCCGGTCTCTCAGCCCCGTGGGCGCGGGCAGGAGCTGGGCTGGTGCCCTGCGTCACTGACTGTAATCGGTGACTAATGGCCCTGCCAGGTGTTGAGAGCAGGTACTGAGGGTGGCTCAAAGCAGAGCAGCTGTGCCCTGGGTGAGTTATATAACCCTGGAGAAGCCCCATATCTTGCTAGAGAGACACCCGGAATACCCCGGGCTCGGAAAGTGCAGGGAATTAGAAGCAAAACATCGCTGCTGTCTGCTGCTGCTGTCAGCACCCGGCCCCGGGCGAGTCACGGCAGGTAAATCCCTCTCCAGGGCTTCCGAGAGCGTGGAGAGCTGCAGGAGTGAATAAATACCTCAGCCCCATTTACCTTCCTGTCAGCCCGGCCCCGCCGTGTCTCCTGAGCCTCTGAGAGGTTTTAGTTACAGGACTGGCATAGGAATGGCTTGGGAGCAGGGCTGTGCTGCAGGAAGGGAAGCACCTCTGGAGCCTGAATTAGACAGGCCCAAGGCACCTCTGAATTGTTGCTAATTATTCCCAGAGATGGGAGCCTCTGGGAATTTGGGGCTACGCTGTTGCAGCCAGGTCTGCCCCGGTTCCCAGAGGAGATGGACTGAGTTTGGAGCTGGTTATCCCTGTGGAGAGCCAGCTGTGAAGGGATCTGCCAGAAACTGGGGGGCAGGTGGGTGAGGGCCTGCAGGTAGTGGAGTCTCTCCTCCAACTGCAGCAGTGCCACTGCCACAGTGCCCTCCTCACTGCCTGTGCCATGGCCAGCACCAGCACGTGGCTCTCCCTTGGCATTTCCAGACCCCAGGGCACAGTGGATACAGGAGCAGGCTGGGATCCAGCTCCCTGATCCCACTGGGCTGGCCGTGCCAGGGCTCTGCCCACAAAGTTCGTGTCACCTCCCATCTAGTGGCAGCACAGCTCGGCCCAGGGGGTGGCCAGAGCTCAGGTAAGCAGATGCCCACCTTGGGAAACCACACCACCGTGTGCCACAACAGTGCCAGCTCTGCGTGAGAAGTGCAGTGTGGTACAAGGCTCGGCGGGAGCGTTTGTTAAATATAAAAAGAAGAGTCATTCCAGGTCAAAAACACAAGTGAGATGGAGTGAAAATTGGATTCTCCCCTGGGGAGAAGAACTGCCTGGCTCCAGTCAGCATCCACAAGACAAGGCTGGTTTTAATTTAAGTAGGTACAGAAATAACGTGCAGGATGCATGAACCAGGGCTGTCGGGGCTTCCAGGAGCATGCACGCAACAGCTTCCCTCCTTTCTTGTACTCCTGCCCTGAGTTTTTGATCTTTCTCATGTGTGATGCTGCCAGAATTAGCCTCCAAACCTTATTTCTCCTCCCTTCCCTTCTCTGGGTTGAAGTGAGAGGTCTCCCAGGCTCCTCACAAGGATTTTGAGCCTCGGGTGCAGGCTCTTGTGCTTGGAGAATCAAAGGAGAAGGGCTGAGGTGAAGGAGGTGAATCACAGGGTGGCTGCTGGCCACCAGCGTGGCAGAGCTGTGGGGTGGGCAAACACTGGCCACAGACATCAGGACCCCCCCAGAGCCCTTGGAATGACAATCAGTGCCCCCACACACAGACCAGGGAGGGCTGGGCAGGGAAGAGAGCCAGGCATGGGCACAGCTATCACACACTGTGCCACAGCCAGGCGCCAGGCTCCGTGGCAGCAGCAGAGTGAGATCTGGGACAGAATCAGAGCAGCCCTGGCAGAGGGAACCCCAGCACTGCCTGCCTGGACAGGCTGGAGCAGCCAGGGCTGGGAGATGGACTGGCCTTATGGAAATTCCAGGGAAGGAGCTCTGTTGTCTCAGCTAAGTCAAGGCTAGCACAGAAAGAGATGGAAATAAGCTGGCACAAACACATCCAGACTGGAAATTGCAGAGTTTCTGCTACTGGAAGCAGACCGTGGAACACAACTCTGAGATGAAGGGGACAAGTCACAGCTTTCACATGCAGATGGAGACTCTTAGAAATGTCCTTGCCTGCTGCACAGAGACCCAGGCTGTGGGGCTGGAGCTGCAGCTCAGCCCGGTAACTCCAGTTCTGCCCCAGCCCAGCTTGGCAGGCAGGAGAAGGAGTTGGGGTGTCAGAACTGGAGCACCCACGGGGCAGGAGGTGGGGTGCTGGCTTTGGAGGGCTGCAGGGCGCTCCTGGGCGCGGCTGCGAGAAGCCGGGTGCCCTGGAGCCAGGGCTGTGCCGGCACACCCCGGCTGCTCGATAACCGCCCGCCCTTCCCAAACCCGCCGGGCACGGCTCAGCCCCGCGACGCCGCATGGGCCGAGCCCGGGGATCCGCACAGAGCAAAGTCCTTCCTCGCTTGGTCTGCGGGAGCTCCGGGAGCCCGGTGGGACCCCCCCAGCCCCCGCGCCGGCTCTGCCTGGCAGGGTAAGGGCAGGGCTGGCAGCGCTGCCCCGCAGCATCGCCGGCAGCTGCACGCTGGGTGTCCCAGCGCGGTTATTTGCAGCTCAGACATACGAGCCGGGACACAGCCTCGCTCCCTGTCTGCGCAGACCCCAAAACAGCTCAGCCAGCTGCCAAGTCTGGTTGTTTTTCCTTGCAACGTGAGCCCTGGGAGCCTCCCGATGACAAGCCTGTTACACATCCCCTCGCCAGGAAGGGCAGAGGGAACTGCTGGGACACCCAGGATTTCCAGAGCTCATTATACACACAGTTTAATCACTGCGAGGGCTGCGGGCGGCTTGCCTGGATTAGAGGGGCGTGCTGAGGGGGTTGAGGGAAAAAAGTTCCCATGGTTATGCCGCGTTTTCCCTGCAGAGCAGGGAGAGCCATGGTATCACATGGCAGATATTAATACACCCCAGCTCCGGGGGGTTTCCAGCACCTGGTGCCCGAGGAGGGGCTGCCCTCCCACGCCGGGGGAGAAGGGGAGTCTGTCAGAGCCTCCTCCCTCGTTCAGACACGAGCCATTAGGAAGCTGAGCAGCAAGAAAAAGAAACGTTTATGAAATCCCAGACAGCATCTTGGTATATCTGAGCAGCCCCCGGAGCAGCACCCACACGAGCAGTGCCAGAGCAGGATGTTTTGGTGGGGCAGCGAGAAACCCTCCAGTGCAACCCGAGAGCATCCGCAGCAGGAGCCACCCACCCCCAGCGACCCCCCTGCGGACCCCCACGCCCTCCTCCCAAAGTGCTCCTTGTTTAGCAACATTTCAGACTTCTGGAAGGGTCTCCAGGCTTTTGGAGGAGGCGGGTTATTAGGAATGTTGAAATCGCTGCTGCAACAGCTCCGCCTCCCACTGCCTTACAGCCTTTTCCTCTCCCGGGACAGCTCTTTCCCCTCTGGCAAGAGCTTCTCTGGGTACAAGATCAGCTCAGAGCCTGGTCCCCGTTTCCAAGACAGGTCCCAGCACAGCAGAAGTTTCCCCTCCCCTCTTTGTGGGTGAGCAGTTGACATGGGAGGCTCAGGGACAACAGTCTTTAGAACAGGGTGTCTGTCTAAAAATAGGATAAATTAGCAAATCCTAAGAATGTTTGAGATGAGTTACAGGAAAAGGCACTAACGAGCTCCTCGGAGCACCAGCCAGGATGTTTCTTCTCTGAGACCATGGGAACATCTCCCTCCAGTCCTTGTGGGACTCTCTAGGCAGCATCAGGCAGAGGAATCTGCAGCATAAGAGGCTGTTTCCCTGCATTTCAGGGGTGCCAAGGGGAGGGTGAGGATGGCAGCAGCTGCATGGGGGTCTCTGCACGCTGCAGATGTTTCAGAACATCTGTGCTGGCCTGGGCACATCTCCTGCAGTGCACAGCAGGCCTGGAAACCTCATGAAGCAGCAGAACATGCTTCAGGCTCTTCCCTTGAGTCCAAGGGGTACAGGTGGGACTAGATCCTTTTCCACCCTTCCTCAGACTCCGTTTTCCTCCCAGGACATCTACCCACACCAGCAGCAGATCTGAGCACTCCCACCTGGAGCCCTGGCTGCACATCCTCCTGATAATCCCTCTGCTCTGACAAAAGGCTGGAGGCCCAGACCCTGCTTTTGGTTTCACAGCACATGGGTTACTGACCCCATTCCCTGGTCTTTGACCTTCCTGGCTGGCTGTGGCTTAAGAAGGTTCAGTGGCACTGCAACACCCTGAGTTACTTGGAGACCACACAAACCTCTGCCTCAGCCACTGACACTTTTGCTCCCACGTGGCACTTTTATTGCCTTGAACTCTCCACAATTCCCACACCACAGCCTCCCACAGGGAGGAAGGAGACACTGGATCACACAATCCCAGCCACTTCACCTCAGCTGAGCTCACTTGAGGCAGTGGAGGAAACATGCACTTGGACACATGCACAGACAACAAACACCACTGGAAATCTTAAGTAGACTTCAAAAGGGTAAGAAAGGTAAATTGCTCATGTCATAAACCCCATGGACTACTGAGAAAACCTCAGAACCTCAGCTAGAGCAATATGCATAATTCCACACCACTGCTCCCAGCATTATCCAGCAGCCTTTCCCACCCTGGATCACCACTGCTCAGTTTCTGCCCGCTGGCAGCACTGCCGGGGCAGGAACAGCCACAGCTTGGCTTATTTGAGATCCCTGCAGCAGATTCCTCCCAAGGCACAAGAATAATCCCCAGGTAATGCAAAGCAGCAGCAAGAGGAGCCATGGAAGGGAAGAACTGATACGAACTGCACACAGCATTAGCATGAGAACTGAAAGAAACAAAGGACTTGGAAGAGGCAGGGCAAAGGCAGAGATGGCCCTGGGAATCAGCACTCGGAGGTACCTGGGCTGCAGCGGCTCGTCCCCACTCCCGCGCGGCTCCGCTGCAGCACCTCCAGCACCTGGAGCTCATAAACCACAAGGGTGGGTCTGTGCAAGGAGCGGGTTCTCTGGGAGCTTGGATTTAACGGGAGCACGGTCCCTCCCACCTGGGCCGAGCTTCGCCGCCCCTCCGTGCCCCGCAGGTGTGGTGCAAGAGGGAAGACCCAGACGCGGGGTTTGGGGTGGGGGCCGGGGCAGCGCGGGGCTGGCGAGGGGCCAGGCTGCCCCCGGAGCACAGAGCTTCCAGCCGGGGACGGCTTTCGGCTGCAGCACAGCGAGGTAACCTGCTTGGGGCAGGTGAGGAGTCGACGCTCCAGCTGCCAAGGACTGTGCCTGCCCCTGCCCCTGCCCCTGCGTCCCCCGGGCAGCAGCAGCCCCAGCCCAGCCCCCAGCCACGGCACTGTCGGTGGGGCAGGACTGGTGGGGACTGTGCCTCAGCCTGTCCGAATCTCGGCTTTCAGCTGTGACAATACACGAGGAGGGAACAAAAAGCACAAGCTCCAGCTGGAGCATCGAAGCTGAGATCCTCCTGCTTCTTTCCAGGGGTTCCAGCTGCTCCTGGGCACTGCAGGCACCTCAGGCACATTTCTGGGAGGAGCAAGGAGGCGAGGGGACAGCCTGTCCTGTGTCACTGCCTCGTGGCAAAGGTGCTGCCTTAAGCAGGGAGATTGGTTCAAAGGGAAAGGCATTATCACCAGTCTGGTTAAAGGGCATGCTCTCCCTGGTATATTACAGGGAGAAGACTGAAAAAAAATACTGAAAGGTAACTGTGTCTCAAACGTGTTTGTAGTGTCCAGCCCAGAGCAGACAGGCCTGACTGCTGCACTCAGCATTCCCACATTGGGAGCAGGGGATAATAAATAACCCCCAAGCATCCTTCTGGATTGCTGTACATTTTGGCTCAAGGGTTTCTTCCAGTGTCAGTGGGCACAGAGCCATGGAGCAACCTTTAAAAGCATGTCTCTGAAATATCCTTTTTCAAGGAAACTGCCTATTCTGCTGCCCATAAATGCCTTGGGCTCACTGCAGTGTTGCCACACCGTGAAGGGACACTTTGAAACGTCTGATTTTATCAGGAAACAGGCCATATAAACTCCCTGCCTTAAATTCCTTCATCTCACTTTACAATCTTTCCAACGTTTCATTTATTACCAGCTATTGTTTTTTCCTGTCCTTACATCCCTGGGCAAACAGTTTGACATGGCCAGCACAGCCCCTTTCCATCTGTGATGGCTGTGGAATTGCAGTGGGAGTGATTTCCCAGCAACTTTCCTTTTCCTGGCTGGTAAAATTCACCTGGATGAGGCCCTTGACAGATGGAATTTCTAACCTGGAGGATGTTCAGTATCACACACACTCCAGCTGGAGGGAGCCAAAGGGGAGTAACCTTGGGTTGGGTCCCTCAAGCTGAGCATCCTCTCTGGCCTGGGGTACTTGTGTGGTTATAAAGGACAGGGAAGCACCAAGCTGGGGGAAAGAGGAAGGTTTTGGCAGTAGAATGAGGTGTCTCCATGCTCTGGTCCTGTTGCTTGCAGCCAGCTCTGAGCACACACAGGCTTTGACTCTTTTCACAGCCCTGAGAAGCTCAACAGGAAAAAATGTGTTCAGGGCTAAGCACCTCCTCTGGAAAAATCACCCCAAAGGGACCCTGTGCTGTGCCCCCCCATCCCAGTGCCCAGCTCCAGCCAGCACCTGGCTCACAGAGGTGGGGATTGGATGGGACTCACCTGTGGAGCCAGAGTGGCCTCCCCAAAGGAAGGTACTGACACCTCCACTCTCACCTTCTGCTGTCACCTTCTGGTGACATCAACACGCTCAGCAACCCAGAAATCAGTGCAAAGCTGTTTGCTGTGTGTTCACATCCAGTGTTGGCCCCAGGCTGAAGAGGCCTCTGTGTCCTGGAGTGATGCAATTCTCAAGGCAGTGGGATGTTACTGCTATTGGCACTCAGGAAGCCAAATTGCAATTCTTGTGCTGCTCTAACATTGCTTTTCTGTCTTTTCTCTCTGCTTTTCCGTCTGTGTTGTGCAAGGCATGAGGAGATGGCCTGGGGGAGCAGCTGCTACAGAAAATGGTTTGTTCCTAGGAGGGCTGTCAAACTCCTTCCCAGTACTGAAGTAAATGCAGAGATATCACAAGACTCCCTCAGAAAAAAAAAAACCTTCTTTTACCTCTGGCTTTGACGTTGCTGGTTCTGCAGCGAGGCCAAGGAGTTCAGTGGCTCTTTGGCCAAGCTGTTACATTTTCTCTGTGCTCTCTGTATCCACTGAAGATCAGCAGGGAAAAATTAATGGGGTGCAGGGAGGGTTGTCCATGCAGCAGGGTGTTCTGCCATGCCCCTGCATCTGTGCCACAAAGGTGTAAAAATTTTACATCAGGGCTCTGTTACCCCAGTTAGGGCAACTCAGGTTACACTGAATTTACTGCAGAGGTTTTGGATTGAAGCAGCAATGCCTGTGAGAAGCACATGCCAGTCACTTCACCTGTGCAGTGAAAATCCCACCAGGAACAAGCCTCTGCTTTGTCCTGGATTTTCCCACCCTGAAGGCCCTGAGAATTATTAACAAACAACACATCCCTAAACTTTGTAAATGGTGATATAGGTGTGCAGGTGGGCAAGACCATGGTAGCATGGATGGGATGGGGTGGTCAGCAGCAAGTTAATGCCACTTTTCTGTTCCCAGGAGAAAGCAGAGGGAAATGAGTGAGAGACTGAACAGGGGAAAGCTGGAGATGGCCAAGGAAAACTGGAGTGCCCACAGGACAGGCTGGAGGAAGAACAAGAGAGGCAGAGAGCCACAGAGTCCCTCCTGCAGGGCTGCAAATGTGTGGTTCCTTGTTTCTGGGATTTGAGCAAAAAAACCTGCCCAGACACCAACGAGGGACCCAACATAAAAGAACATTTTCAGAGGAACAAATATTGGTTATGAATAAGACTTGGGAGTGCTTCCCTGGAACGCACCTGTGCAAACGAGGAGAGGAGGATGAAACATCCCTCTCTTTGTCACCTCTGCTTGGAACTGAGGGTTTGGTGCCTGTGTGAGGGGAGGGGATCCACGGAGAGGCTGCAGGATGGGGGCAAGGTGGGAGGCCTGAAGTGTTGGGGCCATGCAGCAGGGCTGGAACAAGGGATTGTCCTCCAGGTCCTTCCTCACTGTGGGAGCCCCTCCCGGCAGCGGCTGTGGCAAAATTCTCTGTGACCCCTCTGAAGGTACCTCCTCTGCCTCTTCTTTCCTTTGCTAAACCCGACCTGTCTGTGCAGAGCAGATTTCTCCAGGCATGGCCCTACCCAGGATGTGCTCATAAAGGACAAAGTATGAACCTGACAGCTAAAAAAAGAACAAATAAAAGGCGTGAGTTGGCCCAAGCAGCTGCTCTGCCCCGTGTCCTGAGTTGCCACTGACACCAACTCTCTCCTGATACAGGCTCTGGAAAACCTTCCAGAAGTCTGACACGGGTGAAGCAAAGTGACACCATGTCCAGCACTTCAGAAGTGTCATGGGAGGTTGACCGAGCACTAAATCTGTGCAGAAAGCAGACTGATTCTATCCTCCTCCTCCTCTCCTCACTCCTTCAGTGTTCCTCCTTCCTCTGGGGCTTTTGAAAATGAAGAAAATGTGAAGTGCTGCAATACCTGGCTGAAAAAGCCACAAAGGGCTGTGGCATCCCGGGGATTGATGGCACAGCTGGTACGAGCAGAGCAGGTCTGGGCAGCTCCCAAGGAACCCTCTGAGGGGTTCCTGACCCGCCTTGTACCCAACCAGTGGCACAGGGCAGGAAAGAAGATTCCAAACACTCCCAAGGGTCTGTAACTGGGTCCTGTTGCCATGTCCAAACACCCTCAGAGATTCTCCCAGCCAAACCAGCCCCTTCCTCTGGTGTGGGAGCTGCTGGGCACCATGTCCAGCACTGCTGTGCAGAGCCCGAAGCATTCAGCACTGGGGAGGTTGAGCTCCTGGGCATTTGGGGACCCGAGGAGAGGCTGTTTCTGGGGCAGGGGCAGCCCCTCACACCTCCCCTGGACCCTGGTACCGCTCCTGCAACAGCCACGTGCGGCTGCAAGGACCTCAGGCTTCCTCTCCAGGTGAGTCACCATTTTCATGGAATAACAAAACATATTTACTCAGAAGGGTGACGAGGCCCTTCGGTTCCCCTGAGGGGGTGTTAATCAACCTCCTCTGAGTGAGAAAGGACCTTTTGTTTTCTAGACCTCACAGTTGTGGTTTTCACGGTCTGGAAGTGCAAGGCTCTGGGGAAGTCACATCATGCTTGGAAGCATCGGTGACTGTCAGAGCCGGCGGGGAGCCAGGGCAAGGACAGGGAAAGCTCCGTGTGGCCGTGCCCTGCGGCGGGGCTGGCGGCTGTGCCTGTGCAGGAGGGAATGGAGGAGCAGCGGGGCTGGCCCGGAACGTGCCAGGGGCGTGGGCAGGGCTGAGCACAGCTCCAGGTCTGTGCCCGCACACGCCGGGCGCTGCCAGGGGAAAACCACTGACGTCAAGGACACAGGATGGGCCCCTGCTGCTGCCCTGCACGGGCAGAGCCCAGGGGGCAGCACCAGCTGCTGCCTGCTGCCTCCCACGAGGAATTACCTGGCTGTGGAGGTGGGGCACGGAGAAAACCCCTTTCTTGGCCAGTGCTGTGTCACACTGGTAGTTGACCCTGTGCCAAAGAGCTGCAGACAAGCCCAAAAGAAATGTGGCATCTCGAGGCTCCCTGCCCCAAGGATGTTGATGCTCAGCACATAACTGTCCTGAGGAATTCCCTCCCAGGATGAACACCTTGGGTTTCTCTGGGGTGTTTCCCAGAGGTTGAAAGCAAGCAAAGGAGCACAGGACAGCTCTCCACAGCCTGCATCTGCAGGTGCATTTTGCTCTCAGAACCTCAGAGAGTTAGAGACTGAGCTCTTCTTTCCTTAGCAGCAAGCCCTTTTCCTGCAGCAGCTTTTGATGGATCATTTCAAGTGAGGAAACCTCACATGGGGAGTACCTGCTTCCCTACTGCTGGGGGAAGGCAGGACAAGGCAGCATAGGTTGTCCCACGTGACATCATACATCGTCAGAAGCTGGGACGTCATTGTCCAAAACTTTCCTCAGAAAGATGCTTCCAGGATCCACCCCAGATCCAGCCATGAGCCATTCCACATTGATGCCAGGCAGGGAATGAATCACGAAGCCTCCTGGCTCCCCAGCACAGACATAATTCAGCCTGTGCCAAGTGACACCATCCCCTTGCAGAGTCACCACAGTTCCCCTGGAGCCACCTCTGCCAGCACAGCCCCTGGGACCCTCAGCTGGGTTGTTTGAGGGGGTTCTGCAAACTGGGATTCTCAGGAACCAGAGCATCTTCCCAATGCCTGTTCCAGGCCCCTCAGCAGCTCCACAAGGACAGTGTGGTGTGAAGGCACAGGCCCTGTGGCTTGTGTTTCCAGGGGAGCAGTGGCACTCCTGCTGCTGTGGTTGAGCCTCTGGGAGCTGTTTCTCTTTCTTCTGGTGTCCAGGCACTGCCTCAGGCTCTGCTCCCAGCCAGCCAGGGCCAGAACACCTGGGATACCTCCAAAGAGCACATTAGCCATGGATCAGTGAGAACTGCCACACTCCTGTACGTGACAAGTGACACGGGGCTGTGGAGAGGCTGCCTGAAAAAGCCCCACACTTGGAGCCATTCTAGTAACTATCAGCACTAAATCCCAGGGATTTTCAGAGGAGACTGTCCTGGTCACTCCCAGGCTGATCTGCTGGGCAGCAGGACTCGACCTCCCCAGTAAGCCAGCAGCAGTTTCATCATTAAATCCATAAGCTGGTTCAAACTCACTGGTCCCAGGGGAGCTGTGTGCTGGGAGAAGCCTCCAGAGCTCCTCAGCAAGGGCGGGGGCTCTCTTGGTGGAGAAATCCAGGAGGAGAAATCCTGGAGGTGTCCGTGAGTACCCACAGATACAGAGGCTTCTCCTCTGCAGAGTGAGATCCTCAGGGGTTTGTTTCCCATCAGTGCAAGGTTGGGCTGTTCCTGCTGTTCAGAAACCTGGCGTGCTGGCCCTAAATCCTGCTGGCAGCTGGGCCCACGGCGCAGGTGCACAGGTGGGAGTGGGGTGAGATGGAGCCATCACACCTGTCCTTGTTTGTGCTCCAGTGACCTCTCAGCAGAAGCATTTCTGCACACACTGACAGCACGGAAATGGGAGAGACATTAACCTCTGAACTATAGCTGCTGACAGTTTCCAAACAAATAATCCTGGCAAAGTTCTCTTCTCCAGGGTAGGAGAGTTGCTGGAGGTTTCACTGTGGTGGAAGAAGAAAAGGAAATGAAGCCCAGCTCTTCTCACATTGCCTGCATTCTCCTGCCCACCTCTGAACTGTGTTTTTAACTATTACCACCAGTTTTTCTTTTTTCAGGAGTGAGACTCCTGCAACCCCGGGGCAAGGAACCGTGAAACAGCTTTTGTCTTGGAGCTGGCGTCTCTGTTATCAAGGTGAACTCAAGGAGAACAATTGCTTTCCACACTCACTTTTCCCCTCCACAATCAGCTCTGTTTGCTCGAGCTGCGGTGCCCCACGCCTGCACTGATAGGGATTGGCAATTCAGGGGAATTGCTCCCATATTTGTTCAACGGAAAAACCGTAAACCCTGCGAGGAGGGAAGGGAGAGGATTCTGGGCACAGCCAGAATGTTAATTACAGCTCTTAGTGCTAATAGCAGGGGTGAGGAGGAATGAGCAGGGACAGCAGGAAGGGGAAAGGTAGAGCCAAGGTGTGCTGAGGGCCTCCGGATGGGTGCAGCAACAAAGGGCCGGAGAAGAATAGGCTGATTATTCTGGGTTTACTGGGATAAAGTGGGCAAGGATGGTGAGGATCATTCGGTGCTGGAGGGCTGCCAAGGGGCTGAGAGTGGGACAGGGAAGTGCTGAGGGGTGCAGCTCCCTCTCTGCAGCTCTGCAGGGACAGGCTCACGCACGTTTCCATCTTACAACGGCTCAGCCCCACTGAAATCTGCAGCAGCCTTTGAGGGGCTGGGGATCAAGCACTCTCCCAGCAGCTGTTCCCGGATTTTTCCTGGGAGAAGAGCTTGGGATGAACTCTCAGGATCCGTTTTCACTCTTGAATCCCACACTGGCCATGCACAAAGTGCTCCAGTGCTTCTTGGGAAGTGGCACCTTCCCTCGGATCCCTGCAGCCCGGACATGGCTGCATCGGGAAGCACAAGGTGCTGCTTCACCCGTGTCTGCAGCCCAGGGGAGCAGCGGCACTGCCGGTGTGGGCTCGCATTCCAGGGGACCCCAGACAATGGGAGCATGGTTGGTGACTGCCGGCAGTGCCAAGGGCTGACTCACAGCTGCTGACACTTGTCACGCTGAAAGCATTTTGGTATTTATGGAGGCTGTTCCCAGCCGCAGTGCGGGCACAGCGGGGCCAAAGGCTCCCGCCTCCCCCGCCCTCAGCCCGGCCCACAGCGCCCTGGGCCGGCTGCTGCCAGGGCCGCAGGAGGGGAAGGGCACCTGGATCCCCCCCAGTCCCCAGGCCAGGCCACCTCCCAGTGAAGAAGAAGCTTTGTCCTGGCCAAAGCTCTCCCGGACAAGTCCATCCACTCCTGTCCCACATGGTCCTGAATTCTTCCTTTCCAGCCTTTGCTCCTTGCTCAGGGTTGCAAAGGGCTCTCCAGCTGGGATGGCAAGGCCAAGGATGGGAAAATCCGGGAACAGCTGCTGGGGGAGTGCTTGATCCCCTCAAAGGCTGCTGCAGATTTCAGTGGGGCTGAGCCACGCTAAGGTGGAAATGTGCGTGTGCCTGTCCCTGCAGAGCTGCAGAGAGGGAGCTGCGCCCCTCAGCACTTCCCTGGCCCACTCTCAGCCCCTTGGCAGCCCTCCAGCACCGAATGATCCTCACCTATCTCACCATCCTTGCCCACTTTATCCATAACAATAACCCCTAATAACCTGATAGCAGGGGCAGCTCAAAGCAAAGAACCAGCGCCCTGAAACCCCTCCATAGGAAAAAAAAAAAAAAAAAAAAAAAGTGGAGCCTCTTTATTTAAACCCTTTATTGCAACTTTGCTTAGGGGAATCCACTGCTTCGTCTCTTTCCAGCCCTCGCCGTGCTATTGTCCGAGCCTGCAGGAAAAGGAAGGAGCGGAGGCCCCCGCGGTTCCTTCCTGCCCGGAGCCGGGGCAGCTCCGGGGCTGCTGGGCTGCGCTGGCCCCTCTCCGTGAGCTCCAGCCCCCGGGACCACCAGCAGGACAACTTTCACAGCACCACACTCACTGCCAGGCAAAGGAGAGGAAGCTGCTAATGGACGCTAATGGAGCTGTGAGGATCCTCCCGGGAGGTCCTGCAGCGGGAAAAGCGGCGAGCAGCTCACTCGCACTTCCAGGGCTCTTCTGGCTGTCGCTCTCAGACATCCCTCGGGGTTACAGCTTCAACAGATTAGGGCAGAGGAGGATTTGCAGCTCCAGGCAAGCCACGGAGGCAGGTGGGTTGGGAAATCTGAGGCCAGTGCCGCTACTGCAGAGGATTTGGGGGATCTCACGCTCTGCCTCAGCAGCATCCCATTTCCTCCAGGTAACCCCACATCCTCCTCCGAGGAGCTCTCAGGTGAAAGAAATACTGCCAGGGTCGGATCCTGAACACAGGGATAGCCTGACCCAGTGCCAGGACTGACATGCCGGCCTCTTTCATTTTTATTTTGCCATTAGGAATTTTCGGGACTATTTTCATAACAAAAACAAAACAAAAAACAAAAAACAAAACCACCCAAAAAACAACAACAAAAAACCACCCAGCGTGCCGTGGGAAAACACAACAAACCAAAAAGAATTTACAAGCACAAGGTTTGCCCTGGTTTTGTTGTTTTCCTGCGTGTGTGTGAGTTAGCGCTTGTGCTCCCTCTGCCTCTCCCCGGGGATCACCCTCGGTGTTACGGCTCAGCACGGGGAAGGGATCAGCTCCCAGACTTTCTCCAGGAACCGAGCGCTGCAGTGCCCTTCCCGTGCTCCGCAGGCGGGTCATGCTCTATTTATCGGCTCATTTCCACACCCGAGTGCTGCAGTGCTGCTTCCTCCAGCCCTGCGAATTCCAGTGCCACGGGCTGTGCCAGCAGAACGGACCCGGAACAAGCTCGTGACATTGGAAAGAGCTGCCCAGCTCCAGGCCCTGCTCACAGCCCCAGCATCACCTTGGGCTCGTTTCTCTCCCTCTGTGACACACACTGGGAGCTTGGTTCCCATCTCCAAAGGGCCCTGAGACCCTCAGGAGGTACCAGAGCAATGAAAAGTGTGGTTTTCCTGCCTGGTTTCCAGAAGGGCTTTGCCACTGTGTTGTTTAGGATTTGGAGGAATGGGAATTGTGCTCGGTGGCCACTGAAGGGGTACAAGGATTTAACTGGTGTGAGGCTGTGTTGGAAGGAGAAACTGCCAACTGCAGCCAGGAATATTTTTTGTGGATTTCCTGGGCAACACCTGCTCCCTGCAGCAGTGGTGAGAAGGGAAGTGAGAACAGTGTCTGGGAAGCACAAGCACATCTGAGCACCAAACCGAGATTTTAAACTCTTAACAAAAACACTGAAGGGCACCAACTGCTCCCCTTGCCCCAGAGCAACACAGCACACAGCTCTGAGACAGATTCAGAAACTTTCCTGGGAGATGAGACAGGGAAGAAAAAACATACAGGGTTAATCTGGGCTTGATCCTGGTGGCATCCTACAGCTCCTGCATCCTGCTGCAGTTCCACTCCTGGCAGTACCGACCCACAGTGACAACTGTGTTCATAAAATCAGAGACTCACAGAATAGTGAGGAACCTCAACACTCATCCAGTCCCACGCCCTGCCATGGGCAGGGACACCTTCCACTATCCCAGGGTGCTCCAAGCCACATCCAACCTGGCCTTGGGCATTTCCAGGGATCCAGGGGCAGCTGCTTTGGGCACCCTGTGCCAGGGATGGTTCTGCTGGTGGCTGTGGTGGCTCGGGGGGTCGGGGGTCTCTGCTGGCTCCGGTTCTCCCGGTGGCTGTGGTGGCTCGGGGGGTCTCCAGAGGCTCCCGTTCTCCCGGTGGCTGTGGTGGCTCGGGGGTGTCTCCCGTTCTCCCGGTGGCTGTGGTGGCTCGGGGGGTCTCCAGAGGCTCCGGTTCTCCCGGTGGCTGTGGTGGCTCGGGGGGTCTCCCCTGGCACCGTTCTCCCGGTGGATCCGGCGGTCTCCGGTTCCCCCCAGCGGCGGCGGGAGGCGCGCTCGGCTCGGGGCCGCCAGGGGGCGCTGCAGGTGCAGGTGGAGGGGGCGGAGCGAGGGCGCGCGCGGGGACACGTGGGGGGACACGTGACTGCGCGTGCACAGGTGAGGGGGCAGGTGGGGACAGGAGAGAGGGAAGGGGTCAGCTGAGGACAGGTGAACACGCGGGGGGACAGGTGGGGACACCTGGGGACAGGTGAGGACAGGAGAGAGCGGGGAAAGCAGATGGGGACAGGTGGGGC
>VZUI01051921.1:0-32374 GCA_013401135.1 Cettia cetti | reverse complement strand
GATCAGGGTTTGGGATCAGGGTGTGGATCAGGCTGTGGGATCAGGGTTTGGGATCAGGGTGTGGATCAGGCTGTGGGATCAGGGTTTGGGATCAGGGTGTGGATCAGGCTGTGGGATCAGGGTTTGGGATCAGGGTGTGGATCAGGCTGTGGGATCAGGGTTTGGGATCAGGGTGTGGATCAGGCTGTGGGGTCAGGGTGAGCCAGGCCCTGGGGGCAGCGTTAGCACCCACAACAATGGGTTAAATCGAGCAGCATCTGGAGGTGCCGCTCCCTTCCCGGGGGTGGGGGGGATGGCCCATCTGGCCCGGCAGCCCCTGGTTCTCGTGGCCGGGGCCAGCAGGGGCTGGGCAGGGGCAGCTGTGGCCCGGCCCTGCTGTCCCCAGAGCCCATCCCAGCTCTGCTCTGCCCCGCAGCCGTCCGGTGCCCCAGGCCCGTGGTGCAGGGGGGGAGGATGAGCCCGCAGAGCTTCACCTTTCCCTACGGGCTGCTCCTGCACTTCTCCTGCGAGCCAGGCTTGCGGCTGAGCGGCGCCGCCCAGAGCCGCTGCCGGGCTGACGGCACCTGGGACCCGCCCGTGCCCACCTGCCAGCCAGGTCAGTCGGCATTTCCTCCTCCCTCTCCTGCTCCTTGATTTTTAAAGTGCATTTTCCTTCCAGTTCAGTGTCCCAAACCCCGCGGTGGGAGGCTGTAGCGATTCAGTAACAAACTGTGCTGTGGGGTGAATGGAGCCGTGCCCCTTCAGGGCTGCTTCCAAGCTCTGCCTGCTCGGCCCGAGGCCCCTGGGGCAGAGCAGCGGGCTCGGGGTGCAGCCCTGCCTGCCTCTGTCTCTCCCTGGGCCTTCCTGAGTCCTTCCCCTCTTTGCAGAGGAATCAACCTTCCCGAAGCTGGCGTTTCCCAGGTGATAGCTGAGTTCAGGATAGGTCAGGAGTTCACTCCTGTCCCTTCCCCTGTTGCCAAACGTCCACCCCGCGGTGGGGATGCCTGGGTTGGGGCACTGCCAGGAAACAGCAAATCCACAAGGAATTCACAGCACAGAACTCACAGCACCTCCAGGGCTGCTCAGACCTCCACCCTCCTGAAGAGAAGGATTTTTGCTTTCACATTTGATTTCACAGCTCCAGTTTTAAGTTCCTCTGCACTGGCTTAGCCTTCCCTGGCCCTGGCTGAGCTGCCTCCTGCCGTGGGTTTTGCTTTCAGTTCTGTGCCCACCCCCACGAGTGCCCTACGGGAGGCTGAAAGGCCCTTTGGCTGGCAAAGCGTGGTACCAGCCCAACGAGAGTGTCACCCTGGAGTGCCTGCCTGGCCACCAGCCCCCGGGCAGAGCAGCCGTGCCCTTGGAGGAGGCCTGGACAGCCACGTGCCTGCCTGGGGGCAGCTGGACACCGCTGCCCAAGTGTGTGAGTGCCACAGAGGCAGAGTGGGCCGGGGTGGGGGGAACCCTCAAGGATCACCCAGTTCCACCCCTGCCCAACCTCTCCAGGTGCTCAGAGCCCCAGGTGCTCAGAGCTGAGCCTGGCCGAGCCCCTGGGTGGGCGCTGCCTGATTTCTAACACGGAAACTGCTCCAACTGCTCCAAAGTTTCCATTCCTGGTGCTAAGGAGGGTGCAGCCCCTTTGGGACAGGGCAGCCTCGGAGCTGAGCAGGGGGTGGCTCTGCCTCTGCTGCAGCCCACCCTGACAGCCCTTCCTGGGGTTTTGCTGTTAACAGATGAAAAAAGAAGATGCTGCCATGTGTCAGGAGGTTCATTACATTAAATCAACCTTTGAATGCGGAGTGCCTGTAGAAGAAGTGAAAAGTCTGCTGGAAATACGGAAACTGCTCCTGGAGATTAAAAAGCTGGAGATGGAACTAGAAAACTGAAATGAAACTGGACGCCTGTAACCCTCACCTTTCCTTTGGTGAACTCACAGTCACAGCATCTCTAGGAAGGCTCTGGGTGGTTTTGCAGTTTATCTTTGCATCCCTGGAGCCAGAAGAACGATCACCAGTGCATGGCAGGCTGCTTTGCTGTGCTGGATACCGGAGCAGGGAGCAGGGTTTGCTCTAACCTACAAGCTTGATTTGCTCTTTAACTAATAAGTTGTTTTACATTTTGCATTAGGAAGCATAGAAAGAGATTAAATGTAGCTTTTTAAAATCACTGCTGTAGCTGTGGTGAGCAGAGGCAAAGGGGAGTGAAGCCCAGGAGAGCTGAGCTGGGTGCAGAGCTGGCTCTGCAGTGCTCCTGCTCCATGCTGCAGCTGGGCTTTGGGGACATTTGCACCCTGCAGGGAACAGCGGTGCAAGAAGGGTTAAACCTGATTTCTGCTCATCCAGCTCCCGCTTTCCGTGTGTCTGGGATGGGGCGGTCACCGGGAGCGCACTGCAGAGGCTGCAGCCCCCTCAGCCCTGACCGAACCGAGCGGGCTCCTGGCTGTGCAGGCTGCTCCTGTCCCCAGCTGCTGCCCCCTCGCACATCCCCATTCCTGCTGGGCACACGCTCCCAGCAGGGGCTGGGATTCAGCAGCTGCAAGGGCAGAGGGTCGGGCAGCACATTCCCGTCCCTCAGGAAATGCTGATGGGATCCCGGGATCAGCTCTGATGCTGTGGGTGTTCCTGGGGGGTTATCCAGGGGGGAATTGTGATCTGTCACCGTTGGCTGTAAATTGGGCAGGATTCAGTGGGATGCAGTGTGGGTTCTGGGGAAAGCTGAGCCCTGGCAGCTGGGTGAGCCCCGCGGTGCTCGGGGAGCTGCCTCAGCCCGGGCTGGGGGAGAGGGAGGAGGCCTCACCCCCCGCACGAGCATCACTGCCAGATGTGCGCTCTCAGAGGATTCAGATCGCTTTGTTTGTTACCAGAGCCTGAACAACAGCCAGGGAAGAGGTGGTGTTCCTGATTTTGCACAGAAAGGGGATTTGGGAGCACCCTGAGCTCCTCCACCTCCAGGTGAGGGGCTCTGCCATGAGAGCTGCTCCCCGAGCTGCTCCCTGAGCACGAGATGAGCAGGGCTGCACCCTCCCGGAGCGACAGCCCTGTCCCCTCCCCCTGAGCTCACCTGGGAGCGCAGGCAGGGCTTTCACCTCCCACGGTGTGAATCAGATCGGGGTGCTGCTCCCCGAGTGTGTGAGGGGCGCATGAGCAGCGCTGGCTGATGTCACACACGTCACAGGGCTGATGTCACACGTGTCACAGGGCTGACGTCACACACGTCACAGGGCTGATGTCACACGTGTCACAGGGCTGACGTCACACACGTCACAGGGCGGATGTCACACACGTCACAGGGCTGATGTCACACACGTCACAGGGCAGATGAGGACGCAGATGCAGCTGCTCACACCTGTTCCTCATTACCAGTGACCCAGGCAATCAATGAAAAGCACGGCAAAGCAGGAGGAAAACGCTTTCCTTTGCTTCCTGACTCTGCTGACAGCAGGGCCCTGGGGCATCCCCTGCCAGCACATAACTGAGGAGCTGCTTTCCTCCCTGAGCCCAGCCCGGGGCCGCAACGGGCTCTGCTCCTCTCTGGGAGCGGTGCTTTGGAAAAACTGCGTTGGCCGGTGCTCACTGCCAGCCCCAGCACACACAGGGAGCCTGATGAAGGGGGCAGGAGGAGCAGGGGGCTCTCCCCAGCCTGTGAGTGACAGCTGTCCCCACCCTGGCTGCTCTCCGTGCTCCCGACAGGGATTTCAGCTCCGTGGGTGTCCTGGGAAGCTTTCCACACGTCCAGAGGTTTGGTGGAGCCTGCAGTGCATCCCCTCCCACCCTGCACACAGCCCGGGAGGCAGCAGGGCTCGACAGAGGAGCACAGGACCTGCAATGGAGGCTGGAGCACCGGGGTGGGGGGCACACCCCGACCCCCCGGGGTGCTGGGGGGGCTCTGGCCACCCCGTGCTGCTCCTGGCCCTGCTGGGGCTCCTCGGCATTCCTGCGGCTCGTGGTGAGTACAGGGGGTGGGCAGGACCAGAGACACCTGCCCGGACCCCTCCCGGGGGTGGGCAGGACCAGAGACACCTGCCCGGACCCCTCCCGGCAGCTCGGGGGCTGGGCTGGGCGGTGCCACCCGCCAGGGCTGGGCGCTGACCGTGCCGCGGTGCTGGCACAGACCCAGCCCCGGCTGGTGCCTTCCCCGGGGGAGCCCTGGGCTGACCCAGCGGCGCTCCTGGGGCCGGGAGGGGCCGGGGAGGGGGTTCCTCACCTGAGAAGGGGCTCTCCTGCCGCAGGTGACTGCGGGCCCCCTCCTGCCATGACGCACTCCAGGCCCTCCAGCAGCTCCAGCAGCTTCCCGGTGGGATCCAGGGTCACCTTCAGCTGCGCCGAGGGAGCCCGCAGGATCCCGGGGCTGCCCGACACCGTGGAGTGCCTGCCCGGCGACATCTGGTCCAGACTGCCCGAGCCCTGCGGCCGTAAATAGCTTCCCTTAATCCCGAACACAGCCCGGTACCGGCCCTGGCCCTGCCCCTGGCCCTCCTGCGGCTGCGCTGCCACCGACCCCGTCCCGGGGACAGCCCCGCTCTGCTGTCACTGTCACTGTCCCCATCCCAGGTGACAGACCCGCTGCCTTGCACTGCTCCCCCCGGAGCTGCTGGTGGCCGCAGGGGCTGGCAGAGGGGTCACTCGGGGGCTGGCAGAGGGGTCACTCGGGGGCTGCAGAGGGGTCACTCAGGGGCCGGCAGAGGGGTCACTCGGGGGCTGGCAGAGGGGTCACTCGGGGGCTGGGGACTCTGTGTCCCCCAGCCTGTGCAGGTGCTCCCCATGCCCTGCAGCCCTCCCGCGGGCTCCTGAGCCCTCCGTGCCCGCTCTGGTGCCCACAGCAGCCTGGCAGCCTGGCAGGTTAGCCCGGGCTCTGGGCAGCGTTCCCGGGACCCCAGGGCTGGCTCCTGCTGGCAGCTCTGCCAGGCTGCCTCTCTGGCTGCCAGGAAGCTGCGCTGCCCCGACCAGGCTGAGGTTTGCTGCCCTGGCCAAGGAGGATGAGAGCAGGAATTTCTTCCCCGTGGGCATCACCGTGAGCTACGTGTGCCGGCCTGGCTACGAGAACACCTCGGAGAGTTCCCCCTCCAGCACCTGCCTCCACAACCTGACGTGGTCACAGCCTGCTGAGCTGTGCAGGAGTGAGTATTCCTGCTGCCCCACACCCCAAAAAGCAGCCCTGGCTGCTCCCAACCTGCACCCCAAAATGCAGCCTAGTTGTCATCGTCCCAACAGCTCCATTAACTGGAACTTGGGTGGATTTTCCTTCTCATTCCTATTGAAGCTTGAACAGCAGAAGTATCAGCGATGTTATTTTTGGTTTTTTCTGCTGGCATAAACAGATCTGGTTTGATTTTTGTGCTGGGGAACGTTTGGTTTGATCTTAGAGGTCTTTTGCAACCTTTTTATGGTCCTAAAGCTGTTTTCACTGGGACATGGCACACGCAGGGGACAAATCCCAATTTGCTGTTCCAGCACTGAGCTTCATCACGAAGGCAGAGCATTGTCCTGGTGGCACCATGGAATATTAACCCTGGAAGTGTGACAGGAGTGTTTGCTCACACCTGAGTGCTTATTCCCATCCCACTGAGACAGAAACCCCTCAGTGAGCGGGGAGCATTTGGGGGTCCCCACCTTCCCCTCCTGCCAGCCCAGCTGTGATGCCCATGGAGCCAAACGCTCCGGGGCCTGTGGGAATGCCCCTCCAAACCTGAGCACCATTCCTCACTCAGCGTTTTTGTGTCCCCCAGAGAGGTCCTGCAGCAGCCCAGGAGCGCTGCCCGGGGGCAGAATGGGGCCCCTGAGGGAGCTGCAGCTGGGAGCACGAGTGGAGGTGTCCTGCGAGGAGGGGTGAGTGCGTGGGTGTGCTCTGAGCAGGGGTGGGTGGAGGTGTCCTGTGAGGGTGGGTGAGTGCTGGGGCACTGCCCACGGTGGGGACACAGCTCCAGGGTGGCACACAGCTGGAGGCAGGGCACCAGGGCCAGGATTCAGGGCCACCTTTTCCTTCAGGTGCCACCCAGAGCAGCTCTGAGTGTCCATCCCAACAGGAGCAGTTGGTTGTATTCTCAGTTGATAACTCTAGACTTCAGTATAAGTTATTTAAAATATTTCAGCTTAAGATAGTTGAGATACATTGAATATAAAAGGGTTACATTGGAGTTTTTAAAATCCAGTTAAGTTCAGCTGGAGAAGTGCAGTGAAGCACAATTTCCACAGTGTGAGCTGACTCATGGCTGCTGCCTGCCTTCAGCCAGGGCCCGAGGGCAATGGCCAGCCCTGGAATTTCCAGCTCTTGCCACTGCAGCCCGTGTTCCCCCTCCCAGCAGGAGGCAGCTGGCATCACCTGGCCTGTGCTGCCCAGCTCCAAACTGAGCAGAGGGGTTTTGTCTCCCTTGGGATGGAACTGGAGGCCACGGCAGCGTGTCCCGCCCTGCCGGGGTTGAGCTCAGCTCTGGAAATCCACACCAGGGTGGAGGGAGGGTGTTGCTCGTCTAAGTTAGATCAGATATCATCCATCATGTCCAGATGCTGAGGGATTTTGCACAGGAGGGGAATTCAGGATGGGGAATGGGTCAGAACAAGATCTGTGAGCTTCCAGCAGCCAGTGCAGAAACCTCTTGAATCAGATGTGGATCGGTCCCTGCTGCCCCTCACTGGTGCCTGCTGCACATGGAGGATCCATCTGGATCCCAGAACCCCAGACTGCTTTGGGTTGGGAGAGACCTTAAACCTCACCCAGTGCCACCCCCTGCCCTGGACAGGGACACTGCCACCATCCCAGGGGGCTCCAGGCCCCGTCCAGCCTGGCCCTGGGCACTGGCAGGGATGGGAAGTCCCCAAGGTCTCTGGGGAAAGCATCAGCTGAGAAAGTGCCCCAGCAATGTGCTGGCATCTGACACCCCAAAGCAGGTGTTAGGCAGGAGGTGGCACTGGGGGGCACTGGGGGGTTCAGCAGACCCTGTTCAGTGAGCCCCAGCTTTGGAGGTGCTGTGTGTGCTCAGCAGGGAGCTCCTCCCCTGTCACCTCAGCCCTGAGGTGACAGCAGCGTGGGAAAGGCCCTGGCTGGTGGCAGACCCAGTCCCAGCACTGCTGTGGCCAGGAGCAGCAGGGATGGAGCCCCTGATTCAGCACATCCCTGTGGGAATGCAGCCCTCAGCTCAGCCCTCTCTGGCATTCCCAGCCCCAGCTCCAAATTCTCCCTTCCCCGCCATGGAAAATGCGGAGCATTTTCAGAGCAGGGAACCACCTGAAACAGATGAACACAGGTCCTGCAGGAGTTCTGCAGCACTGTCAGCATCACTGCTCCTTCAAAACTGCCTTTCCTACAGCCCTGAGCATTCTGGAGCTGCAGCTGGCTGGGGAATGTTCTCAGCTTTGGGACAGTCACTCTCAGGTTCTCTTGTCTATTACAGGTACAAATTAATTGGGAATAATTTCATCCGGTGTGAGCTGAAAGGAAATGACGCTGAGTGGAGCAAACTTCCAACTTGTGAATGTGAGATTCGTCTTTAATTGTGAGATTCAACCTTTTTACTTCACTCCAGCAGACCCTCCTCCCGATGCCCAGCCCAAACCTCTCTCTGGGTTGTTTGTGTTGATGCCCTGTGGCTGAGAAATGCCCACTCTGCTGCTGACGCTATTTCAGCAGCTTGGTTCCCACAAAATCAACATTTTTGTCATGACTGAAGGTGCTGGGGTGAGATTTCCAGGAATCCTGAGCACGGAAAGCTGCTGTTTATTTGCTGTGGCCGTGCTGTGAGGGAGAAAGGTGTGAGAAGAGAAACACCTCGGGAACAAAGGAGAGGCCTGGGGCAGGCAGCAGAGCTTTGCCCACCTGGTGCTGCCCACCCTCCCTCACTGCCCCAAGCTCATCTCCAGGAACCCTCTGGAGCCCCAAACGTTTTGTGTTTGCCATTAAACCCAAAGCCTTCAGCACCCACGGTGCCCTTCTCTCCTGCAGTGCTCACCTGCCCTGCCCCTCCTGCCGTCAGCCACGGGACACACGATGGGGAGGGCCGGGAGGTTTTTGCCTACAACGCCACGGTGACCTACAGCTGCCAGCCCGGCTTCCAGCTGCGCGGCCCGGGCAGCCTGCGCTGCGGCAGCGGCGGCGGCAGCGGGGAGTGGAGCGGGGCCGCCCCCCAGTGCAAAGGTGCTTCCCCCTGAGCCCGGGGAATGGCATGGTCTATTAGTAATTATCTACTATTAATTCGTTGTTATTAATTGTCAAGTATTGAGCAGAAATTATAATTATAATTTAGTAATATTATTAGAAATATTTAATATTTGACAGTAAGCATTTTTACTAATTATTGAGTATTTATTGTTTATTATTCATTAATTTTATTTTGTGTATTTAACTATTTATTATTTATCATTTTTAATAATGATTTATTTTTATTTTTATTTTTATTTTTATTTTTATTTTTATTTTTATTTTTATTTTTATTTTTATTTTTATTTTTATTTTTATTTTTATTTTTATTTTTATTTTTATTTTTATTTTTATTTTTATTTTATGTTTATGCTTACGTTTATAATTGTATTTTATTAATTATCATTATTGATAGTTGATAATTAATTATATTAATATGTATTATGTATTACTTTTCTTTTGTGTGATGTATTACTTATTATTTGTCATTATTAGGTTTTAGTGATTATTATTTATGTTTATTATTGCGTGTTATGCATTATGTATTGAGTTTGATATTCAGGATGAAGCTGCCTGAGCTGTTGTGGGCCTGAGGTGCAGCAGGGGTCAGGTGTCAGCTGTAGGGAAAGGCGAAAGGGGAAAAGGCAGCGCTGGGGCCAGGAGCGAGCAGGCTGTGCCAGGAGAGCTCCAGCCCTGCTCTCTCTGCCCCCAGAGGAAAGCTCGGCTGCCAGGCTGGGAGCAAAGGGCCCGGAGCGGAGAGCTCCTCCCAAAAGTGAGTCACAGGGATTCCGCACTGGATCAGCTCCCAGAGATTTTCCTCCTTTATTGCCTTCCTATGAAAGGCCACCCTGTGAGTTCCACCCCCTGAATTTCGTTTTCTCAGGTCCCCAGGGAGATGGAGCCCAGCCCCCAGGGAAGGGTCCCAGGTGGGAGATGAAGCTCAGCCTCTATAAAAAGGCTCTCCAAAACACCATCTCCCCCTCGCAGTCCTCCTCTCTCTTCAGGAAACCCGGTCAGTCCTGCAGGGATGAGGGCCTCACTGGGATTTCCTGGCGACTCCCATCCCTAGATCCTGGAATTCTCATTTTCCTCCCGTCTTTCTCTTCAGTGAGCAGGAGCTGGGCTGCCTCAGGGTTCAGATTTGTTCTACCTCTGTACAAATCCCCAAAATCCTATTCTGGGAGCAGCAAAGGATTCCTGTGTCCTCCGAAGTACGTGGGGATCCTTCCCTCCCCTGGCTGCTTTCAGAAGTTAAAAAGGTCCAAATTTGCATCATTTTGTGGAAGTGAGTGGGGGTTTTGTCATATTCTTTTCTTCTGTAAGTTTTCTCTGTATAATTTAGATTTTGTGCTGGTTGGGCATCTGGTTCAGAGCTCAGCTTTGACTGCACCAACCTCCTGTTCTCATGAAAACTTCGATTTATCTGAAAGATCTTTTAATTTATCAATTATTTCCTTGCCCTCACATTATTATAGAAAATTTTTTAACTTGTTTTTTTGGGGGGGGGGCATTTTGAAAAGCGGGAGGGGACTTTGTACCACTTGTGAGAGCACCAGGGCTCCAAGGTGCTGATGCCAACCTTGTTCCCCACAGGGAGGTCGTGCACAGCCAGGAGAAGCTGGAGCTGGTGGAAGTTCTGGTCCTCCACACTCCCCACCCGCTGCAAAGGATAACTTTACCCATGGAAAGGGTGAGTGTTGGCTTTGTGGGAAGTGCTGGGAGCTGCAATTGTGTCACTGTAAGGGGGGAAGGGGTCTCAGTGCCCAGCTGGGGGATGCTGGAAAGTGTTTTTCTGGGCTCTGGTCAAGCTGAGTTTGCCCATCTCTGAGCTTTGTCTTTTGGGTCAAAACCAGAAAATCTTTTACCGTTCCTGCTCTGTCCCATGCAATGGTCACACTTACACCTTGCTTTAGGATGAAGGATGACCTAAATCAGGTCTGTCCCACCTGTAAGATGTCATTTCTCAGTGATGATGTTTTAGCATTCCAAGAAATCGATGGAAAATTATTCCTACAAGCATTGGCAGATTTCTGTATTTGCTCTTCCCACGAGTTTCCCTTTCAGCGATCCGGCTGTGCCCCCCACCCCGGCTGTGCCCCCCACCCCGGCTGTGCCCCACCCCCGCTGTGCCCCACCCCCGCTGTGCCCCCCACCCCGGCTGTGCCCCCCACCCCCGCTGTGCCCCACCCCCGCTGTGCCCCACCCCCGCTGTGCCCCACCCCGGCTGTGCCCCACCCCGGCTGCGCCCCACCCCGGCTGTGCCCCACCCCCGCTGTGCCCCCTGCTAATCCCCGCGGGGTTTCGGGGTTTTGCCCCGGAACCCCGGGCTCCTGCAGCAGTTCCCCCGGCGGTGCCACGCCCGGCCTGACGCTGCTTCTGCTCGCTGGCAACGCCGCAACAAACCCTGCCCGCAGCCGCAGCCTCCGCGGGGAGCTGAGCTCTCCCGGACTCCCCAGGAATTCCTGGCTGCTCTGATCAGCCGTGGATCCAGCTCCAGCCGCGGCTGAAAAGCAAAGCACGGGATTCCCTGTCCTGCAGAGTTTTCGCTCATTTCTTTGAGGAAACCGTGGTACTTCCGATAGGACATTCTTTGATCTTTGTATCTCTGCTGGTTTAAGGCCCTCCTTTAGCAGAAACTTCTTCGTGTACCAGCCCAGCGCTCCCTGCAGTTTTTATCTCCACCACAGGAAGATGAAGCCCCGTGTGGGCCGGGCATCTCTGATCTCCCAACGTAAAGGAGCCACTTCTGCTTTCCCGAGGGAGGGAGGCAGCTGTGAGCACATGGGCCACGCAGAGACAGGAGCAGCCCCCAAAGCCCTCCCCAGGGCTCCCACCCTGCCACAGAGGGACTGGAAAATCCTGGGCGTTCTTTGGGCTGCCTACCCCAATTCTGTCCTGTAAAGACCTAAAACTCCTAGGGCCTTTCTGGGTTTTTATTTCTGTTTAGTAATAAATGGTGATTGTTTATAAAGGGCCATCTGTGAATTCAACTCCCTGCTGTTTTCTCATCTTTTTCAAGAGGGAATCACCTTTAAGGTATATCCTGGCAATTCAGGTTCGATGTTCAGTCCGTTCTTTATCACTCTGAACATTTATTTTCTAAATGCCAGCCATGGCAACTTAACCCCAGTTATATATATATATAGAGAGAGAAAAGTGGTAAAGAAGGAAAGCAAATCCATGCAGGAAGGTGTGGGACTGTGTTTCTGGGAAGTGCCCCGGAAAGGGCAGCCGGGGTTACACCTCCCTTGACCCCAGGCAGCCCCCGGGACGGAGCCGGCCGCCCCTGAGCCGAGGCTCAGCCCCGGCGGGCCCCGGGCTCGGCCCCGCAGGATTGGGGAGCCGAGGCGCGGCTCCTGCGGGGATCCCGGGCAGCTGCAGCGCAGCCTTTGCCGGACGCCTCCCGCAGCCCCCTCGGGCCGCTCCCTGCGCTCCCCGAGGCTGCAGCAGCTGCCGCGGCTGATTCCTGCGCTGCGGAGGGATGGCAGGAGCAGATAAAGCTGCGGCCCCGGGCGGGCGGGCACGGAGCCGCTATCGCGGGGCTCAGCCGCCGCCGCCCCGGCCCTGGGGGCAGCCAGGGTGGGCGCGGAGGGCAGGGCAGGGTGGGTGCGGAGGACAGGGCAGGGTGGGCGCAGAGGGCAGGGTGGGTGCAGAGGGCAGGGCAGGGTGGGCGCGGAGGGCAGGGCTGAGCCTGTGCCCGGGCAGGGTGGGCGCGGAGGACAGGGCAGGGTGGGCGCAGAGGGCAGGGTGGGTGCGGAGGGCAGGGCTGAGCCTGTGCCCGGGCAGGGGCTGCGGACGCCTCCTGTTCCCTCCTCCAGCAGAAACCAGCCCGGCGCAGGGCTCCAGCCCGCGAGCAGGGCCGATTCACCCAGCTGAAGCTGCAGCTCTCGGTTCTGTGCGCGGAGCCGCTCCGTGCGGGCTCGGCATCGCGCGGAGTCTTTGCCAAAGACTCTTCAGCATCTTCCTGCCCGTGCCAAGGTCACTGCCCCAAGGTAATAGCGGAGAATTCCCCGCGAGTTCAAGGTGGTTTTTATTTTCCTGCTGGCAGATTCCTTTTGCCTTATGCAGGCACCATCCCCGTTCAGGCCGGGGAGCCGTAAAAACGCAGCCAAGGTAATTCCAAGGGATTTGTGTTGAAGGGAAGCGTTTAAAGGGATACCTTATCCAAGGAGCTGCATTCCTCCCGCAAGGAAGCATCGCAAATGCCTTTGCTACGTCTGCTTGGAGCTTAAATTGTATTGGAAAGGAAAATAAATTGGAAATTAAAATGAAAACGAAGCAAAAGAGCTAAGTTCGAGCTTCTCAGTGGAAACATGGCTGTTTCCTGGCTAACAAAGGGAAGCAGGAAGGTGCGGGTCGGCCGCTGCTGGCTGCCCTTTCCTCGGGCTGCCAGGACACCTTCCCCTTCCTGCCCTTTTTGGTTTGGGACCGGGAGCTTTGCAGGAGCGGGGGTTTCCTGGAAGGCGCGGAGTGAGGCTGGGCAGCAGAGCCCGGGGCAGCGCTTCGCTCAGCCGCTGCTGCGGTGCCAGGCGTGCCTGGCGCTCCACACCCAGCCCCGCTCCCCACCGCACTCACGGCTTTCGTCAGAGCCTTCCCGGAGCTCAGCTGAGCTCAGCCGGCCGGGAGGGGCGGGCGGGGGCTCCGTGCAGCTCGGACCAGCCCGGCAGGAGTGGCTCCGCTGCCCGGGCCGTGCCGGGGGACCCGCGATGGGCTCCGGCCGCCGCTGCTCGCTGCTGCTGCTGCTGCTGCTGCTGCTGGAGCTGCCCGCGGCGTGGGGTGAGCCCCCGGGGAGGGGTGCGGTGTGCGGGGAGCCTGGCACCCCGGCGTGGGGGTCCCGTGGGTGGGGGAGCACGCTCAGGTGTGCGAGTGTGTGTTCCGTGTGTTATCCACGGGAGTGTGTGAAGTGTGTGTGTGTGTGTGTGTGTGTGTGCTCCGTGCCTTATCCATGGGAATGTTCTCCGTGTGTTCCCTGTGTGTGCCCCGTGTCCCCTGCTCCCTGTGCCACCCTTCCCACGGCTCTGTCTGTCCCCTGCTCCCTGTGCCACCCTTCCCACGGCTCTGTCTGTCCCCTGCTCCCTGTGCCACCCTTCCCTCGGCTCTGTCTGTCCCCTGCTCCCTGTGCCACCCTTCCCACCGCTGTCTGTGCCCTGCCCAGGTACAAAAGCAGCAGAAGGAGCCCCGCTAAATCCCCGTTTGTTTTCCTGCAGGGGACTGCGGGCCGCTGCCGAATATCAGCCACGCCGAGCCCCGGGGGGTCCCCAAAGAGCAGCAGAGCTTCAGCGTGGGCTCCACAGTGACCTTCGGCTGTGCCCCGGGGTACACCAGGCTCCCCTTCCTCTCCGACACCATCCAGTGCCTGCCCAACTCCCGCTGGTCCAGCCTGCCCGACTTCTGCGGCCGTGAGTGTTTCCCTTTCTGCGGCAGCAGGGGGGCGCGGGCTGCTCGTGGGAGCGCTCCCGGCTTTGGCAATCGCTGCCCCAGGGGTTTCCTCATCGCGCAGGATGAAGTGGCTCGGCCGCCTCTCTTTCTGCCCCTTTCCCTGCACTCCACCGAGGCTCTTACCGCGCTCTTGTGCGCGAATGAAAGCAGAGGAACGGCTGGGGCAGTGCATGGAAAAGGGGAAGGGCTGCAGGGGCAGAGAACTGCGTGACCAGGTTTGGCTTTGGGGATTTGGAAACTTCTCCAGTGAAATCTGCCTGCACTTCCCCACCTCGGACAATTCCCTGGTCGACGTGGCAGGGAGGAGGGCACGGTTTGGGGTACCCTGAGGCTGCTGCGTTATCACCCGGATTAGTGCTTACAGCTGGCAGCAGTGTTGTTATTTTTGCTCTCTGACGTTGTCTCTGGTGGCCAGGCAGCTGTCCCAGACCCCCAGCTGTGCCATTTGCTGCCATATCACCGGAGGATCAGAGGCAGAATTTTTATGCCGTTAACACCACGGTGAGGTACATTTGTCGCCAAGGTTTTGAAAACACCACAGAGCAGCCCCCCACCAGCACCTGTTTGGACAACTTAACGTGGACAGCAGTTCCTACACTGTGTCACAGTGAGTGTCCCCGTGTCATTTCATTTTCTCCAACACTGTTCCAAGTGCCACATCTGTATTTTAAAATTCCTCTTTTCTTACGACATTTAACGTGAAATGCCACGAACTGCCTGATCTGACATTGCCACACTGCCATGGAAATGAAGTCTGTGGGGTTGTTCCCAGCCTCAGTGTGTCCTAAGGATAATCTTGCTGTTTTTTAGAAAAATCCTGTGGTATTCCAGCCAATCCAGAGCATGGCCAAGTTACCATAAAGGATCATCTGCTGGGAGCAACAGCCAATGTGGTTTGTGACCGTGGGTGAGTGTGAAGCTGCTGCCCACTGCTTCCCAGTGGCCTGGCCAGAGTCACTGGGGTGGAACTGGGACAGGGGACAGGGGACAGGGGCTCTGCCCATACGGATCCTCAGCACCTCTCTGGGCCACGTTCCTGGCTGGTGACAAGAAGCTGATGTTGGGATGTGCCTTTTGCCCCCGCAGGTACGGGTTAAAGGGAGCCTCACCTTCCATCAGGTGCGTCCTGCAGGGAGACAAAGCTGTCTGGAGTCCTCTTCCAGCTTGTCAGGGTGAGTGAAGTTGTCCAGTGCTCGACTGTAAAAAACAAACATTCCAACTCAGAAATGCTGAATTTTTGGTTTACTCCCCTGAGTGAAGTCAGGTCAGCATCTCTGCAAGGGGAGAGCTGCTGTCACAAAGCAGGAGCATCACTGGTTCCTCTGCCGTGAAAGCCCGACAGAAGCACTGTCCCCTCAGGGGCTGAGAGAGCATCGCAGGGGTCACCTCTGAGTTCTTTTCTCTTTGTCCCACAGTGATTTCCTGCCCCCCTCCCCCGGCCATTCCGCACGGGCAGCACAGCGGGAGCAGCTCGGGGCAGTTCGTGCTGGGCTCGGTCACAGCCTACAGCTGCGAGCCGGGGCTGGAGCTGGTGGGGCAGGACACCCTGCGCTGCACCCCGGACAGCAGCGGCGACAGCGGCACCTGGAGCGGGGCCCCCCCCGCCTGCCGCGGTGAGCTCTCACCCCCCCGGTGCTGGAACCAGCTCTGCAGGGTTCAGCACCTCTGAGGGTGCCCAGCACCTCACAGAAAACGGCTTAAATAGCTAGTGAGACTGCAGGGTCGAGTGTGTCTTGAGAAAGCAAACAGGTTTTGATAAAAGAAGAAAATAGTACAAAACAAAAGAGCAAAGCTGCTCAGAGTGTAGGCACAGGTTGCACACACCTGCTACAACACCCCAAGAAGAAGCCTCGTGCTCTCCCTTAAGTATTGAATGATTTGGGTGGGTTTTTTGGCAATCAGCCCAATAGAGAATAGTTCCATTTCTGAGGAACAGATAAAGGGACCCATCAGTATTTTTGTTTTGAGTTGAGCCAATTACTGTCAGGAGAGCAAAGAAGTTTCTGAGTCCTTTACCTTATTAGAACAGCAAGGGGTGAGTCTTAAACCTTTCCCTGTATGGAAACACCTGCTGGGGTGTGGGGTGCATTCCTGCACCCTGCTCACCATCCTCCCCTTCCCCAGCAGCTGCTCCTGTGGGCTGATCACTGCTCTGAACTGCTCCTGGCTGCACAGGCATTCTGCAGGGTTTGTTTCCAAGGAGCCAGGCCCTGCTGAGGGACACCACCAGACAGGGGTTTACATTTGCCCTTCCAGAGGAAAGGCAGAAATGTGTGGAACAATGGGTGAAATTATCAGTGACTGCAAAGCTGCTGGAGGAACTTAGGAGGGGTTTATGTCTCGTGCCCAGGCAATAAAGCCAAGTGGAACAGCAGAATCCCCTCTGTCCTTAAGGCCTGGGGTGGCACAAGAGGCCCCTGCCACAGCCTGAGATGCACAAGGCACCTGCCCATGTGGTGTTTGCTCCTCTCTGAACTGTGTTATGTATTATGTACAAGTAGAGAACCACATAACATTTCAAGTACTTTTCTTTTGTCTCCCCCCCAGTTAAAACCACAGCAGAGACAAACCAAACCAAAACCTCAGAAGAGAACCCTTACTGGCTGGGTAAGAGCTCAATTTCTTACAAGTCCTGTTAATTGCTGTAATTGCACCACATTTGGGGCTTCATCTTTTTAACATACATTTAATTATTTTCCTCCCCAGCAGGCATCCTCATTCCGAGTTGCATTGGTAAGTAGCTTAAAACTGAAATATATTTTCCTGCCCCAAAGCTGTTCGCTGTTAAATACCTGGAGCCAATGGTTGATTTCACTCTCTCTTTCCCTTCTTTATTAGTTCCTCCAGTAGTCCTTGGAATTCTAGCTGGGATCATCATGAGACGGAAGGAGAGTGAAAAGCAGTAAGTGATGCTGAGCTGCCCCTCGTAAATCAAAACTTTCCTGGGGATAAGTGGATTTTTCCTTTCAAGCCCTATACCTTCAGCATGTGTGCATGGTTAGCAGGATTTTTCCATGTTGCTAAGTTTCTTTATATTCTACACTTTTTCTCCTTTCTGTCTCTCCAGCTCTTATAATGTGAATTTTCCAAAGCACGAGATGAGGGGAAGGGGTGCCCCGACGCACCCGGGGGTTGCAGAGGAGAAGGAGCAGCCCAGGCCCTGGGATTCCTATTTTTGGTAGGTTTGGTTGTTTACCTGCCCCAAAGATTTGTGCCACACTTGTGACTGTAGCCAGGGTCTGACTGTGCTGAGCTCAGCTGTGCAGAAGATCTTTGAGCAGTTTTTGACTTTCACATGCCACGATGAGCACCGTGCTGTCCAAAGGGCACTGCCTGCCTCACAGGAGGGTTTGGGCTCTGCTGGCTGCTCTCTGGATGGATTTCCCTCTCTCTCATCCACAGCCACGCAGGGAATTGCCACGTGTGTCCCAGCTGTGAGCAGCAGCTCCACGCTGCCCTGGCCCCTCTCTGCGAGCCCGCACACCACGGCTGCCCCGCCTGCCAGGGCTGGCTGAGCTCCCAGCCCCAAAAACCCCGCAGCTACTCCGTGCCCAGCCTTGGTGACGGGGACAGGCAGAGCCCAGCAGGCACCAGGTACAGCCCCCAGCAGCTGCTGCCCCTGCTCCCCTGGCACGGCCCACGGGACGTGAACAAGGGGAATGGGGAGGAAGCTTCGTGAGGATAACGTGAGTTTTGCAGCTGGAATTCGTGGGGTTCCTGTTTTAGCAGGAGCAAGGATTTGGTGTTTGGGGAACAGCAGCTCTCTCGGGCAGTAGGTGTGTTTGGGAAGCTCACATTGTCCTCTCTCTCTCTCTGTGTTCAGATCTCCTGCCAAAGCTGAGGATGTGCTGAGGGAAAATGGCACAGGAGAAGCTGCTGCATGCTGGGGTGAGGCAGAGCAGCCCATGGGCCACCAAAGGTCAGTTTCCTCCTGAAAATCCCCAGGTGCCAGAGTGAGCCTAGAGAAAAATGAGCAAATTTCAGAATGGAGTAGAACAGTGTTTATCAGAGAATCCCAGAATGGTTTGGGTTAAAGCTCATCTCATTCCCCTCCCTGCCACAGCAGGGACACCTGCCACCATCCCAGGTTCTTCCAAGCCCCAGAAACGTGGCCTGGAAGGCACATCCGTGCTCTCAGTGCTCTCCTCAATGGTTCTTCTCCACAGTGACCACATCTGTCCCATCTGTGAGAGCTGGCTCCGTGCCCACACCGGCCAGGGCGGCGGCAGTGCTGTGACACCGGGGGCGTGGCGGGACCCGGGGTGAGTGTGGCCAGTGCAGGCAGCCCCTGCCCAGCTCCTCCCAGCGCTGGGAGTGTGCCCAGTGCCCTCACAGCCAGGGGTCACTGCTTCACTTCCAGCACGGGTGGGTGGCAGGGTGTGAATGTCAGCCCTGTGCCAGCCCTGTGCCTGCTCAAGCAGAGAGGTGGAACGGGGTGAGGTTTGATCAGATGATGCTTGTGGGGTTTCTGTGGGTGTCTCTGAAGCAGCCTCTGCTCCTCAGCTGTGCTCACCTGGCTCGGCCTCCTGTCCTTAGGAGCTCTGGTGCTGGTTAAGCAGCAGAGAGCCCAGGTGGGACCCTGCAGGGGGAGCCTCTTTCACCCAGTGCTTTTCCCACTCTGGGTCTGGTTCATTTGCCTGTGGCCAGGAGAGGTGTGGGGCCAGAGCAGTGACAGTAAAGCTGTTTGTTCCTTTGTTTATTTCTCTTCTGACACTCACCCGTGCCAGTCTGGGGCTCTCTCAGGCTGACAAAGCTTCCTTAACAGAGTCACCAATGACACATTCTTAGGAACCTATCTTAGGAAATTCTTATGAAAAACAGATACGCATGGTTTGACACGTGCATCTGCTTGCTTTGGCTTTAGGGAGCGTGAACTCCTTGTTGCTGCATTTGTTTCAGGGATTTTCCATCCATCCTGTGAGTGCCTGTTCCACTGGCTGTGAGCCCCAGCCCTGGGGGAGCTGGTCCAGTTCTGCACTCTGGAATCACTGCTTATTTGAGTTTAAAAAGGGAAATTGTGAAGGGGAGCAGCTTCTGTGGGTGCTGGAGCCTGTGCAGGGTGCTTTGGAGAGGGGCAGGCGCTGTCCCGAGCCCGCTGGGACTCACCCTCCCCTCCGTCCCCACAGCCCGCCCGGCCCCGTGTGCCCGCCCTGCACGGACCGGCAGCTGCTGTCGCTCATCCAGGGGGACACAGCCAGCAGCCCCGTGTGTCCCCTGGCCCGGGAGGGGACCCCGGCCCACCTGGTCCCGCCGCACAGCCCCGGCTGCCACGTCTGCCCCGAGTGCTCTGCGCCCAGCCACGCTCACCTGTGCCAGCCGCAGCGCCTGGCCGCCGAGGGTAGGAGCTGCGCGGGGCACCCCGAGCACCCCGGGGTCCCTGCGGAGGGGGACAGGGCTCCGCAAGCCCCCCAGCCCCCGCGGCTCCCCCTGACTGCCGCCTGTTTCCCGTTGCAGGATAAATCCGGGAGCTGGGCAGCGACCCCCGGCACGGACCCAGCTCTCAGTGCAATAACGCGACAAAGCCCAGACTTTGCCTGGCCTGGCAAAGAAGCAGAAAAACCAAACATACTTCAAACCACCTCTGTGTTGGTTTAATGCCCTTTTTTTTTTTTTTTTTGTTTATTTTTATATGAACAAAGTATTTTTACAACTCTTAAAGCGAGACTTTAAAAAGTCAGTAAACGTTTCTTTGCACTAGGAAAATAATTTCCTCCTTGCACAATATTACAAGATTTATTTGTATTTCTTAAACTACCTTTTTCTTCTTAACTGAGGTTCTTTTCCTAGTGTGCAGATAAAAGTGCAAAAATTACAGTGTTTATAGTAAAACTGTTTTGTAAATAAAAGGAATGTAAAATAAGGAACATTGGTGTCCTGGCTCTGGGGTTTATTTCATATTTACTAATCAGGTCTTCCCATAGAGTGGCTTAAATGATTTCTTTGCTGGATGTAATCAAGTTCATTTCTTTGCTGGATGTAATCAAGTTCATTAATTGCTTCTGCTCAATTAATTGCTGTAGCTGCACTGGTGTCCTGAGCCTGCCCTTTCCTGGGGATTGCCATGGGGGAGGTGGGGCAGTGCTCTGCTCTTCCCTCCCGAGAAAGTGAAGCCCGAACCGCCAGCCCTGGCAAAGCCCAGCCCGCACTGCTGGTGGGGCTGGGTGGGTTGGAAGCTCCCTGCCCCTGGAATGCTGCTCAGAGTTTCTGGAGTGCTGCTCAGAGATCAAGGGCAGCTCTCCCCGTGTGAAGCCACCGAGGTGCCAAAAACCTCCCCCCGGAAGCTCCAGAAATTCCTGTGCACACTGAGAGGGGCAGCAGGGAATGTCCCGGGAGAGCGATCGGTGCTCACCTGGTTCGATCCAGGGAGGAGGCAGGAGCCCAGCATCACCTCTGGGGTCTGACAGCACTGAAACCAACAGGGCTCACGGCTGGGAGAGACCCCAAATCACTGAGCACAGCCTCGGACTGACAGCACTGAAACCACACCAAGCTCACGGCTGGGAGAGACCCCAAACCACTGAGCGCAGCCTCGGACTGAACACCACCTGTCCAGAAGGTGTTTGGGCCCTTGCTCTGCTCGTGGCAGGGTGGGGACAGCTCCTGCTCTGGTCCCAAGCAGGTGCAGAGGGACACGGAGGCAAACCCTCCACAGGGAGCAGGACAGAACCCCACAGTTCGGGCACTTTGTTCTCAGCCTGCCTGACGTGGCCCCCTGAGGACGGTGTGTGAGTGTGGAGAGAGGTGAGGGAGGAGCTCTGTGTGCAGAATGCCCTGGGTTTGTGTGGCTGATGGAAAGGCCACGCTGCGTCCTTTCCTGGCTGTAACTCAGCCTGGCTACAGGATCGCTGGATGAGCTGAACAAGTGTCAGAAAAGGGAGGTAAGATTGGAAGATTTCCTGTTTAGAAGGGAAACACTGTGGTGGGGTTTTGACTGGCTAAGCCTGAGACACTCAGACTTTTAGCTGCTGGTAAAGCAAAATGTTGAGGTTTGGGGTTTTGTCTGCTGCAGAGGTAAATCACCCATCTGGGAGCTTCTCATGATGTGCACTTGGGAACAGGAAGCACCCAAAATGTGTCTACTACAGACCTTTGGTTTCTCCATTCTCCCCAGTGCCTTCCTGCCAGCAGGAACACATCTCTAGTAAGAAGGAACCCACAAATAACCATTTCCATGCACACATCAGCCTTGTTCCAACCAGACCCCCAAGTTCTCCCTTCCCAGCAGAGCACCGTCCTGTTCAGCTGCCACTGCAGATCTTGTTTTCTCAGCCTTGCAGAACAGCGTTTGCACACTGCTGGTAATTTTTATTTCTCTCTTACTGTAAGCCATGTGAGTGACTAAGTGGACAAAATACAACCTAAAGCACCTCTGGGTCATGTTTGGTTTTGCTATTTTAATCTCAGCACATTTATTCCTACTAAATAGTCTGAAGTGATTTTTTTTTTCCCAAATGATTGTTCAAGAGGATTTGTGTCCACAACGGATCCCATTTTTATGGGAAAAGGGAATGCCCCATTCTGCCCATCCCATCCCATGTCCCTTAGGTGCCACCAGCATCACCTGGGGCTCGGGGACAGAGCCTGGGCCCCTTCCCCTAAGGGAGGACACTCTGCACTGTGGGCACAGCACCTCTGCCTGCACTCAGCCCCCTCTTCACCCCTCTTTCCACATCCTGCCCTGCCAAAACTGAAAGCAGCAGCAGCTGAGGCACCTGCAGCCTCCCCAGGGGTGCTGGCTGTGCCTGCCCATGCCGGGGAGCCCAGAGTTCCTGTCCCACAGGCCTGGAAATTCCCCCGGCAGCATCTCCTTCCTCCCCCGGGGGCGGTGGGGGGAACTGGGGCGCCCATATCTGCCCCGTGCCCCCGGGAGCTGCACCCGTGCCGGGGATGGTGCCCGCCCTCACCCTCTGCCTGCTGGGCAGCTCCGCCCTGCTCCTCAGCACCACGCCCGGGGCTCAAGGTAAGGCAGAGCAGCAGCTCTGATCCCCCGGGGCCTTCCTCCCACGCCCTTTTCTTCCTCCCCGCTGCTCCTCTCCCTGTGCCTTTCCCTGCGGAGGGAAATGGGAGCCCTGCACTGGTCCCAGGTGGACCTCGGCATCACAGAGCCTCCGAGCTCCTGTGCTGCCAGCAGAGACCCCTGTGCTGATCAGAGCCACAGCTGGTACCCCCAGCCCAGGCTGGGCAGCCCACCCAGCCCCCTGGCAGCACAGCTCCGGGCTCAGGGCTGCCCTGCCCTGCCAGTGCTTTCCTGGGTGGGGCTGGGCCCTCAGGAGGGGCTTCAGAGCCGCAGAAAGGCCAGGAAAGGCTCTTGACCTCGCTGGGTGCTAAACATGAAATCCTGGCCACCCGGATTTTGTCAGCTGGGGGAGCAGCAGGGTCCCCCAGGAGCACAGGGAGGGTCCTGCAGCCCCAGGGACCCCCGGGCCCAGCTGCAGCCTCCAGTGCATGGCACTGCCCCGGGCAGCAGGCTGCACGGCCAGCCCAGCAGGGCACAGCCCTGTGCAGTAAAACATTTCCTTTCTCTCCCTTCCCAGCTGCCCAGTGCCTGTTCCCACGGGTCCAGAACGGGCGGGTGTCCCCTGCTCGCTATTCCTACACGACATGGGACACCGTGACCTTCAGCTGCCAGCCGGGGTTCACCCTGCGGGGCGCCCGCAGCAGCACCTGCGGGCCTGGCTCCAGGTGGATCTCGCCCCTGCCGGAGTGCACGAGGCGTGAGTGTCCCGGGCCGTGAGCAGCGGGGAAAGCTCCCTCTCGCGTCTCTCCAGCGCAGCGGAAAGGCAGAGCCGCGATGGGTCTGTCCGGGCTCCCCTTCCCGAGCAGAGCTGCCGGGGGCGGGCGGAGAGGCACAAACTGCCCCGGGGAACACGCTGGGGGGGGCATGGGGACTGCAGTGCCCTGCCGGGGCTCCGAGAGGGGTGGGGGGAAGCCAAGCCCGTGTGACGGCAGCTCTGAACCCCGGGGGATTTCTGGCACTGCTCCTGGGCACATGTGGGGCATTGTCACCCTCACTGTGGAACGGAAAGGAATCGCAGCTTCTCGCTGCTCCTGCTGCTTCCCTGTCCGGGCGGGTCCCTGCCAAATCCTGGGATGTGCCCCAGTCCTGCCGGCACCGTCACTACTGCCAGAAACTTCTCCCAGGTGCAGCTGCACCTGCAGTAAACTAAAGCCTAGATCCAGCAAAGGAACAGAGAGCAGAATTCAGGATATTCCCTGACATTCCTGAGCTGTCCCGGCAGCACAGAGCACACAGAGCACACCCCAGGACGCTTCCCTCCCTCTGCAGAGCTGACATGTCCCCGGCCCCCCGGCATCCCCAACGCGCTGCACAGCGGCCGCTCCTCGGGCAGCTTTCCCCGGGGCGGGACCGTGTCCTACAGCTGCAGGGACGGCTTCCAGCTGCTCGGGAACGCCTCCATCACCTGCACGGACGCCGGGCTGTGGAGCCGGCCCCTGCCCCGCTGTGAAGGTGTGTGCGTGCTCACTCCTGCCGGGGGGCGGCAGGAAGGGCGGGGGTGTCCCGTGGGGTCCGGGCAGGCGGGGCTGCGGCGGCGAGGAGAGGGACGGGAGCGCTCTGTGCGCAGGGAAGCTGCAGGGACGCTGTCACTGTCCCCACAGCCATCGGCTGCCAGGCACCCGAGGTGCAGAACGGGAGGGTGCACAACCTGCAGAGCGCCTACACGGCTGGAGAGACTCTGCGCTTTGACTGCGACGCTGGTTACACCACAGAGGGCTTGGACGAGGCTCGGTGCCAGCCCGGGGGCGCCTGGGACCCTCCGGTGCTCGCCTGCCAGAGGGGTGAGTGCTGCTGCTGCTCCGGAGCAGGGATTTAACCCGCCCGTGCAGCATCGCTCCGGCTGCCCTCCCCTCGCTCCCGCCCTCTCACCGAGCTCAGTTCAATTCCCCATCTCCCTCTGGCAGCCCGGCCGTGCCCGATGCCTCCGGAGGTGGCCAATGGCAACCACAACGGCCAGGACAGAGCGTATTTCACCGCCGGGATGTCCGTAAGGTACAGCTGCAGCCCCGGCTATTACCTGGTGGGAAAGGCCGCCGTGTCCTGCCGAGCGTCGGGGGCCTGGAGCCAGCCCCGCCCTCGCTGCGAAGGTGAGTCTGGGCTCGTCCCCCCGGGGGCTCTGAGCACGGGGTCACCCTCACCAAATCCACCGAGACCTTCGTGACAGACTAAATTCCATTTTAATGAAATATCTGGGTTTATACCATGTGAAGCTGAGATGCACGGATCCAGAGCTCCCTGTGCTCCAGCCACAGCCTGGCTCCAGTGGTGACAGAGCTGGGACCAGGCAGGGGCACGGAGGGGGCACAGCCTTTGGGGGGAGACCAGCTGAGTGTCAATGAATCATTTCAGTGCTCTTTGTCCAGAAAAGCCACGGGAGAGGCAGGACCCAAAGGCTGCTGCCAGGATGCCGCTGGCAGTACCTGACAGGGGTTCAAGCCCTCTGTCCTCCCGAAGTGTGACATGCCGGAGGGTGGGGCTCAGCTGGCTCTCCAAAATCACCTCTCCCAGACTCTCACGGGGTTTTCCCCTCCCTCTGCAGAGCTGACATGTCCCCGGCCCCCCGGCATCCCCAACGCGCTGCACAGCGGCCGCTCCGCGGGCAGCTTTCCCCGGGGCGGGACCGTGTCCTACAGCTGCAGGGACGGCTTCCAGCTGCTCGGGAACGCCTCCATCACCTGCACGGACGCCGGGCTGTGGAGCCGGCCCCTGCCCCGCTGTGAAGGTGTGTGCGTGCTCACTCCTGCCGGGGGGCGGCAGGAAGGGCGGGGGTGTCCCGTGGGGTCCGGGCAGGCGGGGCTGCGGCGGCGAGGAGAGGGACGGGAGCGCTCTGTGCGCAGGGAAGCTGCAGGGACGCTGTCACTGTCCCCACAGCCATCGGCTGCCAGGCACCCGAGGTGCAGAACGGGAGGGTGCACAACCTGCAGAGCGCCTACACGGCTGGAGAGACTCTGCGCTTTGACTGCGACGCTGGTTACACCACAGAGGGCTTGGACGAGGCTCGGTGCCAGCCCGGGGGCGCCTGGGACCCTCCGGTGCTCGCCTGCCAGAGGGGTGAGTGCTGCTGCTGCTCCGGAGCAGGGATTTAACCCGCCCGTGCAGCATCGCTCCGGCTGCCCTCCCCTCGCTCCCGCCCTCTCACCGAGCTCAGTTCAATTCCCCATCTCCCTCTGGCAGCCCGGCCGTGCCCGATGCCTCCGGAGGTGGCCAATGGCAACCACAACGGCCAGGACAGAGCGTATTTCACCGCCGGGATGTCCGTAAGGTACAGCTGCAGCCCCGGCTATTACCTGGTGGGAAAGGCCGCCGTGTCCTGCCGAGCGTCGGGGGCCTGGAGCCAGCCCCGCCCTCGCTGCGAAGGTGAGTCTGGGCTCGTCCCCCCGGGGGCTCTGAGCACGGGGGACACCCTCACCAGCGCAAACAGACCCCCCGGGGTTAATTCCATGTAAAGTGTGTCACGGAACCGGTTAATGTCCAGCCTTCCTGCGGCTGGGGAGCTTTGTGTGGACATTTTGTGCACTGGTTTGTTCATTGCAGCATTAACAGCCTGAGCTTTTGTGTTTTCTTTTGCTCCGACCCCTCCTGCACACCCAGGGACTGTCTGCATCAATCCCATCGTAGCCAATGCAAGGCAGCTTGGTGGCCACGAGCTCCTCTCTGCCCCCGGGCAAACGGTGACATTTCGGTGCCACGATGGGTACAGCCTGCAGGGCAGTGCCAGCGTGTCCTGCCAGGAGGATGGCAGCTGGCAGCCCCCTGCTCCTGTGTGTGACAGGGCCCTGCCTCACCACAACGCCTTCAACAGCTCTGCAGGTACATGGCACACCTGCCTCAGGGTACACTGCTGTTTTCTGCTCCCTAATCCTGTTTAAAAAATGGTGTTAAACCCTTTGAGGGGAAGATTTAAGCCTACCCTGGGAATAAGAACCTAATCCTCTGCAACGCTTTGGGAAAATGTGTTTATTAATGGCTATATAGATCAAAATACACATTTTTGTGAGGGGAACCACACCCCCTTCCTGCTAACAGCCTCTTTGTGTGCTTGCCCCCGCTGTGCCTGTCCTGCCTGCTTCTCACATCTCTTTTCTCTCTCAATAGGTGCTTGTGATGCTCCCACAAGGTTACAGTTTGCTGAGCTCAATGAGGAGCATAGAAATGCCATTGGTTTTTCTGTTGGGAAGACTGTGCAATACTCTTGCCGCCCTGGATATGCTAAAGTCCCAGGAATGTCACCTACTATTACATGCCTTGAGAGCGGAGTGTGGTCAGAAGCACTCGAGTTCTGTAAAAGTGAATAGTTCCTTCATTTGGTGTCCGTTGTTGCAGGAGGAACAGGTCCCAGGTTCTGTCCATGCTGCCAAAACCTTGACATTATTCTGAATATGTGACTAGTAAAGCCATGTAACTCTTGGGAATTGGAAACCCGTGCTGGGGGAGCTGGGGATGTGGGCAGGGGACTGGAGGAATAATTGCATTTTTGTACTGTGGTGTAGGGAGACAGGAGCCTAAAAGAAGGGTGTTTCCTTCCCCAGGGAAACAGTGCAGTCACCCTGGGGAGCCTGTGAACGGCAAGATTATTTCCCTGTCAGATCTCCAGTTTGGCTCTACCGTGGAGTACAGCTGTGAGGAGGGGTAAGTCCTGGCTGGGAGCTGGCTCAGGTAAGTCCTGTTCATTCACTGCCAGTAAAGGGATTCTATATGGAATAGCCCCTGTGGAGGGTTCTGCACCTATAGAGCACGAGGTGCTCACTGTTGTGCCTAAATATATATATTATATAGGCACTATAGAGTGTACATTGAAGGAACCTCCCCCCAGGGCCACAGCTCTGCTGCCAGCAGGGCAGGCCCCACGTCCCAGGTGCAGGGAGGGGCAATGCCTGCAGCTGGGATGCCTTGGGATGAGTGACCAATGCTTTCCACACCAGGCACAGGTTAATTGGACGGTCCAGCAGGCGCTGTGAGATCTCTGGGGGACGTGTTGCATGGAGTGGGGACACTCCCCTCTGCCAGCGTAAGTAGCTCACGGCTCGGGGGCTTTGCAGGGATCTGGGAAATGTTTCCCTGCAGAGACTGCCACATCTTTCCAGTCAAAGCTTTCACAGGCAATTGCTCTGCTCTGTGGGCAGGAAAATTATCAGAAGGTTTGGAAGTCATAAGAAAGCAGTCTGGGAAAAGATCCCAGAGCTTAAGGGATTATGGAAAGCAACACCTCAGCTTTTCCAGCAGTGTTGATCATCCTGCTGCTGCCTGAGAGCACGAGCCCATTGCAGGAGAGGAAGGGAAAACATGTTCAGCTTTGGGGTGGTTTTGTCAGACCCAGAGAGACCAAGGGTCAGCCCTAAGGACAGACAGAGCACTGAACCCCAAAATCCCAGACCGTGGGCTTGCTCCCTCCTGCAAGCACTGCTGAGTGCCCCAGAGCTGCTGTGCTGCTCCTCAGCAATTCCACCTGGGGGTTTCTCTGCTCATCAGAAGTGTGGCTGATCAGGGCACAGTTTCACACCAAGAAAGAAACATTTGCTGGTACATTCTGCTTTAGAACATGTCCCGGATTCTCCAGGTAGGTGTGAAGCACAGGTGACACACAGGCTGTGCCTGTTGCACATCTTGGCACCAGGATTTTACACAAGTGATGCAAAATAGGCATTTGATTTTTTATTTCTTAAAAAGCAGAAAATGCAAAGCATGCAGGTGTTTCCCCCACAGAGCTCTGACTACTGCTCTGCTCTCTACCTGCCGGGGAGGTGGGATCCTGTTGCCACAAGCTCTCACGTGGGGAGTCACTCCGTTCACCTTTAGAGCAGGTGTTTGTGCCCCACAGAGGGAGGGATTTCAGTGCTGCCGTGAGCTGAGGAGCCTTGTTGTGCACCTCTGCAGGCATCCCCTGCGAGCCCCCTCCGGACATCCCCAACGCGAGGCACTCGGGCCGGCTGCTGAGCGAGTTCCACTACGGCACCGCCGTCACCTACAGCTGCAACCCCGGCTTCCCTCTGCACGGGGAGCCCTCCATCCACTGCACCACCCGCGACGGCAAGAACGGCGTGTGGAGCGAGCCCCTGCCGGCCTGCGGAGGTGGGGCTGGGCTGGGCGAGGGGGCAGGGACCCCCAGGGATCCTCCCGGCGCTGCTGCTCCGTGCTGGGAAAATGCAGCCAGCTGCAGCTCCTGCCCTGGCATTTCAAGGGCTGAGGTGCAGCTGAGGGCAGGCAGAGCAGGGGGCTGGAGGGCCACCCCGCTGCCCCAGGATCATTTCTCCTCTGGGAGATGTTTGATATTGCAGGATGCAGGCACAACATCATCTCGAGGAAAATGATTTTCAGGCTCACATCATAAAATTGCAGCCCCTGGTGGCTTCACAGCTGCACAGCTCTGCCTCAGGGCCTGTTTTGAGCACCTGCACCTCTTTTTTTTTTTTTTTTTTTTTTTTTTTTTTTTTTTTTTTTTGCAGTGGCGAGCTGTCCTGTCCCACAGATCCAGAATGGGAGGATCGTGGCTCTCAGGTCTGCCTACACACACAGGGACACCGTGACCTTTGAATGTGACCCAGGCTATGCCATCCTTGGCCACAGAGAGGTCCAGTGCCAACCAAACAACACCTGGGAGCCGCCTGTGCCGGTCTGCGAGCAGGGCAAGTGTCCCAAGAGGGCATGAACCCTCCCCTGCTCCCCAAATCCACCTTTCCTGGCCCTGTGACACCCGGCGGGCTCTCTGTCCTGCAGCTGGCTGCAGAGCCCCCGCCAGGCTGCCCTTTGCCCAGCTGAAGGAGCCCTACAGGAACCAGACGCTGTTTCCCGAGGGGAGCAGGGTGGAATACGAGTGCCAGCCTGGCTACACCCAGCTCCTGGGGCTGGCCCCAGCCATCACCTGCCTCGGGAACCAGACGTGGTCTGCAGCGCTGCAGTTCTGTCAAAGTACGTCCTGCAAGTGCTGGGATCCTCCAGCGTGGGCCCTGGCTGCTTTCCTGCTTTCCCAGCTCTGTGGCCCTGGCTGCTTTCCTGCTTTCCCAGCTCTGTGGCCCTGGCTGCTTTCCTGCTTTCCCAGCTCTGTGGCCCTGGCTGCTTTCCTGCTTTCCCAGCTCTGTGGCCCTGGCTGCTTTCCTGCTTTCCCAGCTCTGTGGCCCTGGCTGCTTTCCTGCTTTCCCAGCTCTGTGGCCCTGGCTGCTTTCCTGCTTTCCCAGCTCTGTGGCCCTGGCTGCTTTCCTGCTTTCCCAGCTCTGTGGCCCTGGCTGCTTTCCTGCTTTCCCAGCTCTGTGGCCCTGGCTGCTTTCCTGCTTTCCCAGCTCTGTGGGCTGCTCTGCCTGCCCTGGCTGGGCTGTGAGCTCAGCAGAGCGCTGATGGAGGCTGGCATTCCCTTCCAGGGAAGCAGTGTCCCAGCCCAGGGAACCCGGCCAACGGCAGAGCTCTTGTCCTGACAGATCTCCTCCTCGGGTCCAAAATTAATTACACTTGTGACGAAGGGTGAGTCTTGCCCTGGTGAGAGCAAAGTGGATTTTCAGCTTCACACAAGTTCCCAAGTCAGAACTCTTGGCCACCACATGCACGGGTTGTAAAGAAATCTCAAGGCAAGAAATCTCACTGTTAAATTAATTAATCCTTCTGTGTGGTCCAGGTACAAGTTGGTTGGAGGCTCCCAGAGAATTTGTGAGGTCTCTGGCACACGTGTCTCGTGGAGTGGGGATCCTCCTGTCTGCCAGCGTAAGTAGGACACCACAACAGGCCCTTGCAGATGGTTGACAAGATAAAGTGGAACTTCTTTCAAGCCCAAGGTTTTGTTGCACAAGATTTCTCAAGTCACTGAAAGTGTAAAATGTTTCCTTTTTCTTTTCATTTTGTTTTGGATATGCTTCTGAAAAGGTTTCAAAGGTTTTTATTCTGGTCCAAACTGGGAAGAAACATTAATATTTTAAACTCCCTGTTAGTGGGTAAGTATTTCTCACCGGGCATGTGTAGGAAGGGTGTGGCCAGTCTCTCTCCGTGTCACCAATGGTTATGGAAAGGGAGGTGAGAATTGTCCCAGCACCTCCAGACAAGGGCAGCAAGGAAGTGACTCACAGCAGGGGACAGATTTTCCTTCCCACTTGAGATTTTTATCCATGCAGAGTTTGTTCCTGGAGAATTCGGGTCATTGTGCCCTTGCCGGGGTGGTTTCCTCAGGGCGTGCGCGCCTGCAGCAGCGCTGAGCCCCCTTGTCCTGCCCGCAGGCGTCACCTGTGCCCGTCCTCCGGCCGTCCCCGGCGGGACACACAGCGGGGGCTCCCGGGACAGCTTCTCCTTCGGGGACACGGTCACCTACAGCTGCGCCCCGGGGCTGGCCCTGGCCGGGGCCGCCTCCCTGTCCTGCAGCGCTGCCGGCAGCTGGAGCGGGGCAGCGCCGCGGTGCCAAGGTACAGCCCGGGCTGTGCCCGCAGCAGCTCCGCCTGTCCCCGCCACGGGGGACGGCTGCGGGGGCTGCGCCCGCCCCTGGGGGACAGCTCACTGCACTGCTTTTATTCCTTCCCAGCAGTTAATGCCAGTGTTCAAAACAACTCGGAGAATTTGCGCTTTTTAAATCATTTTTTCTGTGCATAAAATGGTTATTTGAGAAGTGCTTTTTCTTTTTGTTGCTGATGGGGAAGTACTACTATTGCTTCAGTTTTCATTACAACTTAATTTGATGTATTACTTCTGAAAAAGCTCAAAACCCCAGGATGTTGGTCTCTGATGGAGAAAAGAGCTAAGGAAAGCTCCTGGGAAAGTTCCCCATCACCTTGTCCTGACAGGCTGCACCAGTGTTGTCTCCCTCCTTTGCTTTCAGAAGGTCGGATTTTCGGGGTTTTCTTGCCCTGCCCTATCTCTCACCTGCCTTTCCTTGTCCCCGCAGAGGTGCGGTGCCCTGCCCCGCCCAGCATTGCCAACGGGCGGCACAGCGCCAGCCCCGGGGCCAGGCACGGCCCGGGCTCGACCGTGCTCTACTCCTGTGCCGAGGGCTACGCCCTGGTGGGGAACGCCTCCATCCACTGCACGGCCAGGGGAGCCTGGAGCCGGCCCCAGCCCCGCTGCCAAGGTGGGTTTGTGTGGCTTCCTCTGCCGTCCCTGGGCTTCTTCCTCCTCCTCGGCTCTCGGTTTAATCAGCGCAGCCAAAGCCCAGGCAGAGAGCAGAGGTGCCACGGGCAGGAGGAGCCCCGGGTGCCTCTGGGGGTTCCCCTCGCTGCTCCCGCTGAGTGCACACGCTCAGGAACAGCTGAATAACGATGTTTTGTGTAAGAACAAGAGTGTGACATAGGTGGCAAGGCCCAGCAGCAGGTGCTGTCCCTGCCCAGCGCCCCTCCACAGCCAGGAGGGGTTTCACACCCCCAGCTCTTCACACCCTCCTGCTGTTCCCTTCCAGCAATCGGCTGCACCCGGCCGGAGATCGAGAATGGAAAAGCGACAGGGTCAGAGACCACCTACAGCCTGGAGGACACCGTTGTCTTCGAGTGCAACTTTGGTTATGCCTTGAAGGGCTCTCAAGAGTCTCGGTGCCAGTTTGGGGGCAAGTGGCACCCTCCTGTCCCCACCTGTGAGAGGCGTAAGTGCCACCGAGGGGCAGCGTGGCGGGAGATTTCTGAACCTCTGCGGGGAGGGGGTTTGTGGAACCAGCTCTTGCCTAGCTGGGACTTCTCCCCCTCCTTGCAGTGCCGTCGTGTCCCTCCCCTCCAATGATCAGAAATGGCCAGCACGACAGCAAGGGCGTGAAGGAGTTCATCCCCGGCATGTCCGTGAAGTACTCCTGCGACCCGGGGCACGCCCTCACCGGGACAACCGCGGTTTCCTGTTTGCCATCGGGAGCCTGGAGCATCCCCTACCCCCGCTGTGAAGGTGAGCTGGGAACGCTGCACCCCAGAGGAGAGGGAGAGCGCGGTGCTCACCCAGCCTCCCAAAGGCAGAGAGGAGCCCCCAGCTCGGGCAGCCGCTCCCGCAGCCGAGCTCTGCTGCTTTCCCCCCCCAGTGATCACCTGCAGCAGCCCCAGCGTCCAGGACGGAGAGGTGGCCGAGGGCCGGAGGGCCGTGTACCACCCTGGCGACAACGTCACCTTCCAGTGCCACCCGGGCTTCGTGCTGAGGGGCAGCCGTGGGGCCAGCTGCCAGCCCGACAGCCGCTGGGTGCCTGCGGTCCCCACCTGCCGGCCAGGTGAGCCAGCGCTGAGGGCTCTGCTGCTGCTCCAGTGCTCCACCTCCGGGGAAAACCCCTAAACCTGCCCTCTGCTCCTGCCCCGGCACCCCTAAACCTGTGCCTCTGCTCCTGCCCCGGCACCCCCAAACCTGCCCTCTGCTCCTGCCCCGGCAGTGCTGCTCTGCCCGCCGCCCCCCGTCATCGCCCACGCCACTCCCAGCGCCGAGCCCGGGATGAACTTCAGCAGCGGCGCCTCCGTGAGCTACAGCTGCCAGCCCGGCTTCGCCCTGCGCGGGGACGCCTCGCTCCGGTGCACGGCCTGGGGCAACTGGAGCCTCCCCTACCCACGCTGTGCAGGTGGGGCTCAGCGCCCACCCCGTGCCAGGCTCAGCGCCCACCCCGTGCCAGGCTCAGCACCCACCCCGTGCCAGGCTCAGCACCCACCCCGTGCCAGGCTCAGCGCCCATCCCGTGCCAGGCTCAGCGCCCACCCCGTGCCAGGCTCAGCGCCCATCCCGTGCCAGGCTCAGCATCTATCCCGTGCCAGGCTCAGCACCCACCCCGTGCCAGGCTCAGCATCTATCCCATGCCAGGCTCAGCATCTATCCCGTGCCAGGCTCAGCATCTATCCCGTGCCAGGCTCAGCATCTATCCCGTGCCAGGCTCAGCATCTATCCCGTGCCAGGC
>VZUI01051912.1:0-53644 GCA_013401135.1 Cettia cetti | reverse complement strand
GCCTCGGCGGCGGCGGGGTGCTGCCCTCCAGCGGCTCCGGCGCGGCGCGGGGCGGTGCGGGGCGGTGCGGGCGCAGCGGCCGGCCGGCAGCAGCAGCAGCATGTTTGCAGCGGGCGGCGGGACGCGCCCTGATTAACGCCCTTGTCAATGGTAAGCGCTGCCGTGCGCGGCTCCCCGCGCCCCCGGCGTGCCCGGCTCCGCCGCCCCCGGGATGGGTGGGCAGGAACTTGCGGAGGGCTCTCTGACCTGTGGCTTGCGGCGGGAGCGCGATGGGACGCTGCGTCTCCCTGACGGGCTCCTGCCTCGGTAGGAACTTGCCGCGCTATTTTAATTTGGAAAGGCGTGAAATTTGTGCGGGGGTTTGTTTTGTCCTTACCCCCCATCCTCGACGTTAAACTAGCAGAGCAGTTTTTCCCTACCTTTTTTTTTTTTCTTTTTTTTTTCCTCTTCAATGAGCAGAGGGGATACATATTAATTTTTTTTTATATATATATAAACTTTTTAGAAAATGCCAAGACACGCGTGTTCCTCTCTCTTCCCCTGAACACCCAACTTTGTTTTAGCGCCCGTGGTCGCGGCTGTAGGAATGCGCGCAGGGAGCTGCAGCCCCGCTTGGTCTGTCCCTGCCCTCTGCGGTTGCAGTCTCATGGTAAGGAGGGCTCGGGGCGCGGAGGGCGCGGGGCAGGGGCTGCCTCCCCCAGGCCCCCCGCCCGCCTCCCGCCGCCCTCGGCCGCTCTGCTCCGGGCTGCTCTTCCCTGACGGCCCCGGGGAAGCGGCCACGGCCGGGGGAGAACTTGCGTCCCGCAGGAGCTGGTTCTGGGGGGCGTATGGGGGGGGCATGGGGAGAGGGAGCTCCCGGCGTCTCCACATCCCATGTGCTGCGCATCTTTTGGGAAGAGCCGGCAATCCCGAATTCCGAGTTGCCCGTCCCGTTGGCCCGCACTTTTCCAAGTTATTGTTGGTAAATGGTGGGGAACTGTCCGTCAGCAGCCCCGGGAATCGCACGTGGGACAAAAGCAGCCGCTGGAGTGTGGTGGCTGCTGTGAATAGAGGGAGGGAAGGCAATTAGCTGCCGTGTTGTTGGGGCTTTTTACTTGTCAAACTGGAGCCTCGTTGCTTTTGTTATTGCCGTGTAAAGGGAAATCGTGGGGTTTTGTTTTGGTATTAAGGGCCTTAGAGGTTGCTGGCTGACACTGCACACACGAAGGCCAGAGCAGTGCAGGGAGAGGACCAGGAACGGGGCTCCGGCTGCGCAGATTTTCCCTCGTTTACTTCTTCTGCTCCTCTCCCTTTTTTTTCCCCGGGGCCTGGGTACCAGTTTGTGTTTCGTTGTCGTTTGTTATATTTTGTTTAGCCCGTGGCCCCCGCAGATTAAACTGCTACTTAAAAGGCAAACTTGGATGCAGTTAAGGTCTCCCTCCTTGAAACAGTTTTATTTTTGCCCCTATATTTATTTGGTCCTGTTGTTTTGCTCTTTGGGGGCGAGGGGGGAGAGAACTCGTTGGTGTGATCACCCAGATGTGCGTGGGGAAGACAAGTGTTTGCAACTGGTCTCCTCCACTCCTCGTCTGCAGCAGCATCCGTCCCACATGGCGATCGCTCTCTGTGCGTGCAGCATCCATCAGTGTTGACAAATTTGCTTAGAAAGTGAGGAGGGGAACAATGCGGCCACCTTTTCCAAATCGTTTCTCTTTAAACCACCCTTTTTGGCTTTCGTCCTTGTTGCAGAGTAACTACTTCACAACTTTGGGGAAAAGGATAAAAAGGAGATGAGAGATTGACTCTTGGCAAACTCGGATGCCCGCGATAGCCGGCTCAGATTTAGGAAGTGGGTATCTCGCAGTGCTCGTAGGCAGGAGCAATGCACAGGGCAGAAGGCTTTACCCTTGCTCAGTTCAGCAATGCTCTCAGGTGCCCCTGTTAATTCTCATTTAGGAGCAGCTTGGGAAAATACAGTAACCAGGGCACCGTACCCTTATCTATCTCAAAGTTCCTCTTGCATCCCTGTTGCAGTAGGTCAGTGTTTTACAGAAATATTAAATACTAAAGGAAAAGGGAGGAGGGGGAGAGAACAGAGCTGATGGTAAAGGTCTGCCAAATGTCACCTCAGTGCTACAATGACAAGAAAATACACTTTCCTTACAGCTCTCCCCCTAAGAAATTTGTTTTGAGGGATTTGACAATCTTGCAGATAAAGTGACTGCTTGCTACACTTAACTGATCATGCTCCCTCACGGCCGGCCGGCGTTTCCTCGCTGCATACAGTAATACCTGCACAACCTGGCTTGGAGTAGCATTGTCATTGATTTCCAAAGTAACTGCTTTTTAGCTCTTGTGAACAGACATACCTGCGTGGGGGGGGTGGGGGGGGAAAGTCTTTTCCCCACTCCCTGGAAGGATGATGGTAAAGTGCTATATTGGAAAAGACAGGAGGCTTCTCTAAATTTTGATAACTGCAGCTGACAATTTAGAAATAAGACACTTCTCACAGCCAACATGACAGTGGATTTTGAGCATTCAGAAAACACCAGGCCAAAAAACTGGAGACATCTTGATCTTTTAAGACAGCTTTTCCAGTACTTTAAGTGAAGGGGGGGAGCGGGGAAAGAAAAAGAGAGAGAAAAGCTGCAAGGAAAATAATACAAAGCCAGCACAATTGGCATCTAGACAGTAAAGAAAAAAGTTTTTGAGGTTAACAGAAGGAAAGACAAAGCTGTTATGTACCCGAGGGATGCAATTTTAGTGGGAATGGAAGATTTGAGTGGTAAAGGAGGAGCGCTTGCCTCTGGGTTCTCTCTCTTCCAGCAGTTCGGCTGCTGGCATCTCAATTTGAATTGCTGGGTGAGTAGCACTTTCTGCGTGCGCGCTTTCCGTCTTGACCATTGAACTTCTGATGCGACTTCTCTCCCTCTCCTCCTCTCTCCCTCTCCTTCCCTTTCTTCCTGTGTGGAATCAAAAAAAAAAAAAAAAAGGGGTGGGGGGGGGGAAGGGATGGTGTGTTTTCAGTATTTGAGAGGTAATGTCTGCTTTCCTATTCCTTCCATGCTGCTGCTTTTCTAGACTTTTTTAGTTGGTGGAAGTCACCCCACATACATCCCTAGATTACTAACCCACAGGCACTTGAAAGGCACAGTGCCCTGAGATGTGATGGTGTCCCAGCACCAGGGCTTTTCTGAAAGTGAAAACTGACTCTAAAAGTAGTGTGGAGAAGCAGTAAAAGCTGTTGTTTGGAAGCCTTCTGTTCTTGCTTGAATTCCAAACCCCTTTTGTGGTTTCCCACAGGAAATTCTTGCTTGAATTCCAAACCCCTTTTGTGGTTTTCCACAGGGCTCACCCACCTCTTGTGGGTGGGTGAGCCCTGTGTGGCCACTGCCTGGCACCGGGATCAGTGTGACTCTGGTACCCCACCACTGGCGTGTTTTCTATCTGCGACCTCTTGAACGTACAGAAAGTACAAGGTGAAGGAGAATCTGACCCCGTTCCACAAAAGGGTGTTTGTCATCCCTGTTGCCTTATTTTCCTCATCCATTCCTGGGGACACTCCTTGCTACTCCCAGAGCTTTTCTGCCGCTCTCAGCACAACAGCCATCTCAGCAATAAGTACACGGAGACACGGTGCTCAGGCTCAGTCTGGCCTTGCCCACGGCACGCACTAGCTAATCCTCATCCCGCAGCCCTCCTGTCCCGGGACCGCTCCGCAAACCCCATGGAGGCAGGTGGGATGGGGCGAGCTGGTCCTGTCGTGGGCTCTTTGGGGCTCGGGGAGCACCCCAGGCCGGGCAGCGGGCTGTCCTGGCAGCCAGCCCTGCTGGGGGCCGTGACAGTGTCCCCTCCCCAGGGGCAGCCCGCCCGGCCGGAGTGCGCCAGAGCGCTCGGGGCTGAAGGGATGCAAGGGTGACAGAGAAAGCAAGCGCAGCAAAAGCAGGAAACAAGCGCCGACTGCAGATGGATTTTGCCCCCTTCTGACAGCATCCTGCAACAGACCGGAGCTGCTGCCTCCGGCCGGCGCTGCCCTGCCGAGCTGGGTGCGTGTGGCTGTAGAGATGCTGTCACAGCCGCTGCCAGCCTCTCCCCAGCCTCTTGCTGCTTACAGGCAGGGAGGCTAGGAATTATGACAGAAGCCTCTGGGCTCAGCTTTAGAGCCACACGATTGTGCCATAAACAGGGGTGTTTTATTTTCAGGTCAGAAGATAGTGGTCTGGAGCAGGGAAGCTAGTGGGGGTGTGGGAGGAATGGATGTTTGCAGAAATAAGGGAGTCACATAGCTGAAGGGGTGACTGTCAGTGTCTGAACAGGCCTTGGAAGATGGCAATGTATTTTTGCCTGCAGACTCACTTGTGAAAATCTGCTGCTCTCTTAAATGTTGTCAGTGCCTGAGTATTTGCCTCACAGGAACACAAAGGCAGGATGCACCTGCAGGCCCAATCTCCTGGTGGATGGCAGAAAAGTGTGGAGTCTCTAAAGTAATATCTGTGATTGCACTGACCTCCTACCCTACCTCAGCCCCTTGTACCTCACATACCAGTAAACTTTGCCATTGCTGTCAGATAATGGCCATGCAAAATTATGAGATAAGCCTCATCCTAGCACTTGCTGAAGTGAGTGCTAGGTGGAGAGGGCAGCCGGAGAGCAGGTGGGGGAGAAGGAGATGTGCCTTAGGGATGCTCACTATGTCCTGTGCCACAGAGAATGGAGAGTTGTGCAGTTTTGAGGGTGTGTGTTGTCTCCCAACCAGTCTGTCTGGATGGTTTTTGCTTGAGGAATTGCATTCCTAAGACCTTCGTTCCAGAGGCATGGGACAGCTTTTTCTTTCATTATTTTGCTGTCCAGCATTAGTTCTGGGCTTTAGTGTGAAGGTTATACTAGCCTTATAAATAATCCCTTTCTCTCCAGTATGACCTCTGTGCAGGCTCTGTGTGTGCTGCTAAGCAGCTACACGAGAGGTGGTGGTTTTTCCACAACTCCAATGTACACAGTCTTAGTGGCATTTCAGAGCCTCCTCATGGATGTGTACTCAACAAACATTTCATATGAGGGCCCAGAGAGCTGCCCAAGGTACAATGATTCCAGTGGTGTGGAATTTGCCAGTGATTGCCCAATCATTATTTTAATGTCAGTCTGACCAAAATGAAATTTTGAATCCAAGGCAGACCTAAGAGGATGTGTGCTTCAGAGTTATGTTGATTCCCATGCTTCCGTCACAGCTGAAAAACAGGTCTGTTGGGTGAACCTGCTTCTTTTCAGCTGCTGTCAGGAGAGTTTTGTCTCTGGAGCAGCCCTGAGCTCTCTCCAGGGCCCAGATGGCATTAGCTGAGGTGAGGTAGAAATCCTATGGGCACCGTTACAGCCTTCATCCCCAGGGCAGTGTTACTGCCACCTGGTCCCCACTGCAGAGGGCACAATGTGATTCTCTGAAAACAGGTGTTGTGTGGAATGACCCAGCCTGATGGGGAGGATTTAAGTGCCCCCAGGAAAAAGGTAAAGAAGCACATTCAAGCCTTCTTGGCAGTTCAGTAGTAGATTTGTATGCAAGTGTCTCAGAGAGCATCTTCCAGCCCATCGCTCTTTTCCTCCTGTTAGTCTGCATTTATTCGTGGCCTTTGTATCTCTTGGCTGCAGCTCAGACCAGACATGGGCAGCTCACCAGACACCTGTTCTTGCATCATTCCTGGTCCCCTTGGGTTCTGTATTTACATTCTGCCTCTTTGTGCTCCATAAACAGAAGAGATACAGGTCAATGGGTTACTAGGAAAAGCACCTAGACATCTGTATGCTGATAGTATCCACAGCAGTCCCAGCAAATCCCACTCAAACCCTAGCTATGAACATCTCTGTAACTCGGCCAGGCTGGAAGAAAACAGCCTTATGTAGCACAGGGTCTCTGCTCTTCTCTGGGAAGTGCTTCCAGTATGGGTTGCAATGTGCAAGAGCACATTGCTGTAAGATCTAGAGAGGAGAAGATGCCTGCAGCCCTCTGCCTGCCTCCTAGATGGCTCAGTGTTTTATCTGCAGCCTGGATCCACGGGAGCAGAGAGCCTGGGAACTGTGATCTGCTTGCCTGTCGGGGCTGTGAGCTGGTACGTCCTGATGGCCTTGCCAAGAGCATGTTATGGCTGGTGTATTTTTTCCTTTTTCTCCAAGCAGCTGAGGGTGGCACCTGTGACTCTGGGAGGGAAAGCTGGACAGGTTTTTGGAGTGCTAATGATGATTAGTTTGTCTAAGCCAGCACAAACTATCAATGGGTTTGAAATGTTAATCAGGAGAAGGGCCTAGTGCTGAAGAGCTGCAGAATGAGAAATGAATGGGAAAGGGAGGGGAGGGAGGACATGGGCTGGAGGGGGAAGAGATGCCTAAGTGGGGATTTGACACAAGTATTTTCAGCTGCTCAGCTCTTTGCTTTCTGAGTGGGACAGATGCCTTCCTCTTCTGTGTGCCTAGAATACCTCACTTTGCTCACAGAAACACAATGATTGGAATTAATTTCACTCTGCCTCTATAGGAAGTCTCCTTGAGGATTGTTTCCTAGACACTCCTCTGCTCCACCCAGGGAGTGACCTTGCTCCCCACCCCTATGAGATTTACCCTTCTGCTGCTCTCTGCTGCTTGCTTATTTGGTATTTCAGTATGCATATAGTTTTGCACAGTCCTGGAAGATACTCTCACACCCACCTGATTTCAGACAAACTGCTGCCTTGCAAGCTGCGCTTTCCCATAGAGTGCATGGATGGGTGGATTCTGATAAACATTAAAATACATGCACTGTAAAAAAATGTTTGCAAACATACTCCTCTTTCTCCTCTCTTCCTTTTGTAGATACCTATGCATCTCCATATTTTTATCTCACACTTGTAGTTGCTGTGCATACCTGTACTATCTTATGTTGACATATAGGAAGATCATCCTCAGAGTACCTTGCCATGCTGTGCTGGCACTTTCAGCTCCTGAATTTGTGTAGAACAGGATTGCTGTTCATGTATCCTTTCCTGCTGGTAATCAATGAGTGGGCATAGATGTGGTGATGATGGTGTCCCCTTATCACACCTCATCCTGATCATGTGTAGATGTGAGACTGCTTTTCCTCAGACTTCGCCAGGAGCTCATTCTTTGGGATAGTCTTTGGGCCCATGGAATAGGAAATGCAATGGGGGAAAAAAAAAAAGACAAATAAAAGAAACATAATTTCATAGCTCTCTAAGCACAGACATGCCTAACTTCCTGCTTAAGGATCTGAGCCATACAGTTCACCCAATTAGTCAGTAACATAAGAACAGCTATACCAGGCAGAACCAAGAATCTGTCTAGCTGCCTTCCTCCCATATGTCTCCAGCAGTGACCTATAGTAGATGCCAAGAGGAAATGTATGAGTGCTGTAAGTATATGATGTAACTAATGATACCTCTCTGTTACACTCACTGAGCCTCTAGTGATTTGCATCCCAGGGACCTCCTGAGCCAGTAGTGTTCACTTTGTGCTCAGTAGTTCCTTATAGATTTGCTTCACAGCTTTTTGAGGTTCTGCAATGTCCTGTGGCAATGAATTCCACAGCTGAACTCTGCTCTACCTGCTCTATTTTCCATTTGATCATCACCTGTCTGCTTCCATTGAGTTTCCATTCCTTCCACTGGAAGACATAGTGAAAGATCTTTCTTATTCACTTGATGTATGGTGCTTATGATTTTGTGTTTCCGTGTCACATTTCTTCTCCATCATCCAAGCTCTTGTCTGAACAAACCTGTCTTTTTCTGTGTGAAGAAACACACAAACAAAAATAAGCAGGATGAGGCACTCTAAACATGCTTAGCTCTTAGCATGTTTCAGACAGTAACTTTTCCTTCAAACTGGTTCTAGAAATCAGCCTGTGAGTAGCTCCTCAAAGCTCCATATTCACATCCAAACCAGAAGTCTTCTGTGGTCTGTCTTTTATATACTGGAGATTTTGCTATCTCATATCTAACTTGCTACTAAAATGGCTTGTGAAGAACATGTGTTGACTTTATTTTCTGCATTCTTACTCATTTTTCCTCATTTTGGCCCTTTTCTGTCCTCTCTGCACCAAGCAGCAACTCCCCCACAGAGCACTGTGCTCCTCAGAGGAGGCTGACACCTCACAAACCTGTCAAAATTAATGCAAGCTGGGAGTCTCTGGCCTGGCCTCAAGGTCAGTCCTGTGCTGTGCAAGACTTTTAGTCATTCCTCAGTGTGCATATTCCTGAGCATGTGCTTCTGGAGAAGAGAAAAACGGGAGCTGTAATCAAAGCATCTGGTGAGAGTCATGGCCTTGATGCAGTTCGGTAATTAGTTGTATCCCTGGCACCCTGGGATTGCCACCTTCTGCATCTGTCCTTCTGCAAAGGAGAAGTTCTGCAGTCAGCTGCACAACATAATCGCATCAGTGGCCATCGGGATTAGCTCTTGGCTTTACAAGGCGAGTAAGCAGCTCAGACAAGATGGAGAGAGCAAGAGCTCCTGTCTTCAAAACTGATTTAGAGATAAGTAATTCCACAAAAGGCTGACACAAAAATGTGAGCAATAACAATAATTAATCTTCTTAATCAGGCAATCGTTGCACAGCAAGCAGAGCTTTTAGTGAATTTAGTCCTACGTGTTACTCTAAGACACACAAACCGTCCAGTCAACAGCACCTTTTCCTTTAGCAGGCTTTGGATCAGAAACTCTGGCCAAAGAGCTGGGTACTCCGTTTTGCTGTAATTGCCATTCTTGAGCATTTACTGAATGACTGGCAGGAATGTGAGAGCTGCCTGTCCTGTGGACTGCCTTGATTTTTGATTCAGGTACTGTGTACTCGTCTTACGCGACCAGCACTCAGACTTGCCGAGCTCTGCTTTTTCTCTCCGATGAGGTGGCTGTCAAGTTTTCCAGAGAACCATGCAAAATCTTTCAGTGCAGGTAGTTTAGCTGATACACAAAGTCAGCACCACGGTACTCCTGACTTTGTTTCTCTCCCTGGGGACAGTCTTGCAAACCAAACCCATTTGTGTTAATGTTCGCAGAAAGCGAGTAAAACGGGCCACGAACACAATCAAAACAAATCTGCTGTTTATATTTGAATGACTGTTTGGTCATGCTCTAATAGCAATAATCATCAGCAGTAGCAGCGGGGAGCCAGCATGCACGTTAACTGCATTACATTTTCATTTGACATGAGTAATTGTAACATTCACTGAAGTTGTTCTAATAGTTACGATACTCTTGTGGGTCCACGAGGTGGAAAGTGGTGGAAGGCCAAATTAAGGTAGTTTGTCTGATTCTCACTAATGAATTGCCCTACTCGCAACTGATAATGTAGCAGAAGTAATTTGACTATTGCTGATTATTTTAAAACTATATTTAAGGCACATCAGCCATTTCCTCTGCTGCACGAACACATGTGATGATTGGAGATGGGCCCAGGCAGGAGTTGGAGTGAGTGCTGGATGCAGCATCTGGATTTGGTTTGCAGCTCTTCATCTGTATTTGCAAACTAAATGAATACCCTGTTTTGAGCCATTCCCATGTTGTGTAGAGAAAAGGCAAGAATCAATTCTGTTAAACAAAGAAAATTCTTAGCTAATAAATGTCTCAACACAGTCTCCAGCCTAGTAATGCTGTATCAGGTTTCCTTAAGTCTTGCCCTGGTCTGAGGTAGGGGCTATTAGATTGTGTCACTGGTGGTTCAGATGGGGATTTGAGGCCCACTGGGTTTCAAGTCAAAGTGCCCAGGCTGAAGGCTGAGCCTTGAGGTTCCATTTCAAAGCCATCTCTAGTGATAAATGACATGTTTGCTTTCTATTCTCTAAATTTAAACAAAACAAACAGTACTGGGGATCTCACAACAGGGGCCTTTCCACACCGACAGGAGATGCACACGGGCCAGTCTGGCCTCGGCCTCGGTGTGCTCCCTGCAGCCTCCCACTGCTCCCGGCCGGCTGCTCACCACCGCCCCGGGGTGACCTCCCTGCTTAGCACCCTGCAGCTTTTGCTCACGTTCACAGCAGGCTCTAAACGAAGTAGAATGAGGCTCCAATTACAGTTTTAACGAGGATGAAAATCCTGATTCCCATCTCGTGCTGAGTTCCCAGCTGTAGGAATTTATCAGATTGTTCCAGCCGGGCGGACTCTGGCTCCTGGCTCTGCTGTGGCCTCAGCTGGGCAGTGCCTGCTGGCTGTGCTGCAGAGAGCAGAGTGCTCTGCTCAGCCAGGCCAGGCTGATTTCTCACACGGCAGCAAGCAGTCATTTTTTTTTTTTCCACTCATCTGCTCACGTTACTGTGGTATAATGATTTCCTAATTGCTTCTATTAAGCACATCCCTAAACAGCTACCTGTCCACCTGCCAGACTGTACTGGGGGCCATGTGGGATTGAAAACAGAGCCCTGGAAGGCCTCTTGGATAGTATCTCTAAGGATTCAATTTTTGCTTCCAGCCAAGGATGAAGCCAAATGCCTAATGCAAGTCATTGCCTAAATCATAGCTAGGATCTGTACAGGGGCCAACCCCATCCAGCATCTCCTCCCTCCAGCTCTGCCCTGCGGCATCCAGACTCACCCAAAGCATTCCTGTGCTCAGCTTGACTCAGATGGGTCCTCCACCTGGTTAATCTCCACCTGTCATAGAACCAGTCTGGCCTGAGGACTTCCTATGTGCTCCCTCTGCCTTCCTCTTGGGTCTGTGTGTGCCCAGCCCTCATCAGTCCTATCTGCTCTCCCCCATCTTCTGCTGCTTGGTCTTCTCTCTCTCATTCTGTCACGGGGTTCACAAAGTAATGCCAAGTCTGTCTTGCATGTGCCCAGCACAGGAGAGCCCCACATCAGCCTGATCCTGCTGAGCCCTGGGACAGAGGGGAAAGGAGGGAGAAAGATGGAAAAGCAACTGAAATGAAGAAGGGAAATACAGTTGGGGAGTTGGCACAGGTGCTTGCCGTGTAGTGCCAGGCAGCATTTTCAGACGGCAGCAGCACGTGGTGAACATCACTTTGCATATGAAAATCTAGTTAAGCTAACGAGGTCCTTAATTAGGGCTTTTATTATCTTTTAATTCTTTGCTTAAAGGAAAGTGATTACAAAGCTCATCTTTATGATACAGCAAACTAATCTTTCATTTCTGAAGTGTTTCCTTTCCTTCTTTTACCACAATAATGGGGAAAGGGAAAGAAAGAAAAAAGATGGAGAGGTGGGTGCAGAAAGGGAAACAAAACTGCAAGAAGACCACAAAGCAGAGGGTTTGAACATGCATGCATTTGCAATACCTTTTCCATGAGGATCAGGAAAAACCTCAGGAACCGGTGACTCAGTAGCTGGGAATGAGAGGGTGAGAGAAGCAAAACATCAAAAAGGCAGTGTCACAGCAAGAGGTGAGGGGCCATCGGCTTTTTCCTCAGGACCTGCACACCTCTGTCCCTGGCTCAGGGCTTGCTGCTCCTCCGTGCCACTCAGCCACCAAGTGGCTCAGAGGGCTTCTTGCATCAATCCCATAGATGACTTCTTATAGGGACTTCCATAAAGGCCCCACTGATTTCAAAGCAGAGTAATTGGGGCTGTAGGTCTCCTGTCTGCTCTTCTAGATGCCCCCAGACTGCACAGCCTATGAAACTGGAGGATGAACAGAGGTGACTAAAAACAAACACATGCTGAAAAGCTCTGCCAGGGTCTCTTTCTGCCCAGCACCCTTCACCCCCAGCTGTCCCAGCCTGTGGTTGCCTTCACCAGCTTTCCCAGTGTATTTCAAATTCATCGACTGGTACCCTTTATATCCTTCTACATTCCCTACAGGCCTGCTAATTTTATCCCACCCTGTTAGATTCTCTGGCATACTAGTGCTGGGCTTCACACAGAGAGTACTTTATACACTGGATCTTGTATCACAGTCCTGTGAGTCTGACAAACAGATATCATGCTTTCTGTCTTTTGTGATATGGACATTTGTTGAAAGCTGCTAAATTCATGTTTCGTGTGAACACTGACAATTTGGAACCTTGGTTACTGCTTCCCTTCACCCACCTCTGAAGGCACAGTGTGTTATGACACAAAGCCATATCCCCTAGTAGGGGGATGGTGATAGATCACTCCAAAACAAAGAGTGTAAGGTGGGGTCAGCTGCCCAAAAAATGTGAAGCTTGAGAACCTCCAGGTGGGAATTCAATGAAGGCAAATTCTGTGAGCCACGACTGATCAAGTGCCCTGCTTCAGCTTGTGCATCCCAGTGCTGACGGAGGAGGAATCCTTTGGATTGATATAAAAATATAATGTGGATCATTTTTTGCCATTAGAGGTCATGTGATATTTCCTATACAAGCAGGGATGTTAACATCAATTTCACTGAATTCCAATACAAGCCATTACATGCTGCTTTCTGAATTTCTTCTCTTTGCAATTAAAATTTCTATCTATTCCCCTTTTCTTTTCCAGACTGCTTCAGCGCTGCAAAGCAGTAGCTTCATTCCATACCACAGCCACATTTCAGCTTTTGCTGATACGATCTTTACTGTATGTGTTTAGAATGTATCAGAAAACACAGTTTGCTGTGTTAATGCTATCCACTTTTCACTGCCATGATAGCAATGTTTGCTGTGCACTTTTTAATCCAATTACAGTCCAAATGAAAATAAAATAAATGTTTAAACCTTCAACTTGCAGTTGAAACTAGGAACATTGTGTGTTAGACACTAAGCATCAAACAACAATGTGTGCCTTTGAATTCTTTCTCCCTGGTAAAAAATCATCAGCTTTATCTATGAAGTTGTAGATGATGCCAAAGACAAATGGACTGATTTTGCAAGGTGCTTACTGTCTGCATTTCCAACTCAAGCTAATGCTTAGTATCTGTGAAAATTAGGCAAAAGATTTTTTACAACCACTTTGAAGTGCTTTCTAGTCTCTTTTCTCCATATCTTTCTTATTTATCTAGATTGAAGCAAGTTTAGAGGAGCAAATAAAATTACTAGCACTTCTTTGTCAACCTGGCAATAGTTTCTGTCTGTTCTGCTTAGAAATCTCAGTGTACACAGGTAAGATTAGCACATATTGCAGCTTTTCAGAAAATATCATTATGATATTTTTAAGCTGCTGGATTAGTGTTGCTATCTTTAACTATTTATTTCCATGTTCATATTAATCGTATTAATCTCCTCAATACCAGGTAGCTTAATTTTCCAATAATTCCTTAAGGACATATTGACCCTAGTTAGAATTGGAATGAATAATGGAATACAGTTTATCATGTTCATTAATCTCTGTAGATCTAATTTACACTGTAAGGTGGATATCCTGCTGCTGCCTGTTTTACCTGGAGCCCAAGTTAAATCGATTTTGCCCAAACCCTAGCCACAATGTTTTAGACCCCAGGTATTTTATTTTCTGGGTCAGCATCACTTTCTGGCTTCCTGCAACACTTGCCAAAGTCTTCCTTTGCATTTACTTCCCTGTACCCAAATTAAAACATCATCCATTAAAAGTCTGACATCTCATAATCCCTCAAAGATCTGTGCAATTACTCTTTGTAATACCTTGGGATAAGAACTTTTACCAAATGGCCTTTGCTTAAATTCAGTGTATAGTATCCAAATGGTGTATTGAAAATCACTAGCTTTGAGCCCAAGCTAATTTTTTTTCTTCAAAAAATGACTGTGTTACATTAATTCTTTAGAATATTTTTATTTGTCTACTAAGATCTTAGCTGTCCTTTCTTTAGTGATTTTGATCAGATGCTATACCGACTTTATGGCTTCGTTTCGGTTATGTGAATCAATACACATCCATAGCATACTTGACTTCTCAGTTACAACCACGTAATTCTTTCAAACTATAAATTGTTCTTCTGTACCAATAAATGCTTGATTTTTTCCCTATGATTAAATTCAGTTTTCCTTCTCATTAGGGCGAACAGTGCCTTTTTCTGGATGGGCATCACATGGGAGCGATTAATTTATCAAAGTGGTGTTTGGAGATGTGAGGATTGTGTAGTCTGTTTAGGATTCTGTAGTGCTTATAACACACACCACCTTTTACTAACTTGGACTGTGTCATTTTCAAGTCCCAGTATTTTCCCTGAAACATGTTGCAGTCACCCAATTTAAAATAATACAACCATGCCATTAATGTTTAGCTGTGCTTGCCCATCAGAGCTGTTTATTTTGCACTCTCTGTCCACATAAATATATATGCCATTGTCTCTCTGTTCTCTAAATGTGCAGACTCTCCTGGTTTTAATGTATCTGCTGCAACTCTGAATAAATAATTTTTTTTTTGTCTTTGCATTTATATATTTATATGTTTGTGGCTAGGGGGTTGTGATTATCAGAGTAACTTTTATTTCCCTTCCGGTTTCTTTTTTGGATTCTCTTAATCTCCGGCTTTCTGAAATGATGCAGTATGGACACTCATTCATCACTGAGTCACACAGAGTACAACTGTACATTCCACTGCCTTTTAAAGTGTCTCTCTTCCTGTGTGAAGATTATATACCCTCTTCTTCAGAGGTTTGCATCCATCTGGGGTCTGATCTAATGCCCCCAAAAGCCTGTGGAATCATCCTAGTTGCCTTCAATAGCTTTTAAATAAGGCTTCAGACATTTTGTCCCAAGGCTACAAATTTCTCTTTCATTTAAGGCTTGTGGAGCTCTTCAAATTCATGTGACTGAGCTTAAATTTCTATCCAGTCCCCAGTGCATCAGCTAGAACAATTACCCATGGTTGCAATGTTTTTAAATGATCACATTTTGTGTAGTAGCAGCTTCTCTCTCTGATTTTCAGAGCCTGAGCCAAATCCTCCCCAGTTGCTTCTCCTCCCATGCAAAAGCAGTGAACGCCAACAAACACCACCGAGTCCACCATGTGTATGGTACTGCAGCTTTATAAGAACCTCCTCTGCAGCTTATTGGGACTGGGCAACTGTTCAAACTCTTCCTGATGCTCTCTTTTCTGTTCAGATTTCTTGACAATTCAGAGAATTTGGGGGAAATAAACACTCCTATCTCTAACTTGTTTCAGGGTTCAGTGGGCACTAAGGAAGAGTGACATTGTTGTCATGAAAAGGAAGATTATGCTCTTTTGCATAAGGGTATACTTGGGATCCTGGAGACATCTGAGTGACACTGGGCATGCTTGGAGTTTTAGTGCACATGCCATTATCACAGTCCATCCTGTGTTAATGTAATGCCTTGTCAGCTCCAAAAGCTAGGCCTGAAACCAAACACCTCCAGGGTTAGACAAAGCATCCAGCCCGGAACTGAACCAAGTCTGGCTACAAACCATAAAGATATAACCTCTTTGGATGAGAAACAGGGCAAAAAGCTGAAAGCTGCATGCTAGCCTTCCTAGCTTCCATGAACAAGAGAAGATGAAACACAGGAAAAAAGAATTAACTATGAGGCATCCATCAAAGTCTTTCTCAAGGTGAATAATTACACTCTCTGTTAATTACACGTAGTACCATAGCTTGGCTTTCATGATATATGTCAGGTTTTATTGCTCTTGTTGTCAGTTTCTGGATGTCATAACTCTGCTCCCCAGCAGCCTGTCTTCAGGATGTGCCATGGTAAATGAATTCCATAAAAAAACCCCATTTGCTAATGTTTGTTTCCCCAGGAACAGCAGTGCAATGGGCGTGTTGCAGACCTTGCACCAAGCTCTCCCAGCAGGATGGGGCTCAGAGTTCGTTTACTTCTACACCTTCTACAGAGCCCTGAGATCAAACCTGACTAGTAAACCTGAGTAATTCTTGCTACAGCAGGCAGGGGGTGTTTCTTTGTACAGGCTTTATCATACAGCCTCTAATCTCATTCATAAAGCTGACAGGCCACCATTGCTGCCTTAGGTTATCCCTGGCTCTCCTAACCCACCCAGGTACCCTTTTTAGAGTCTTCTCACTTTAGTGTGAGGTTTCATGGCTCTCTCCCTGCATATTGGCAAGTCTTATTTTCAGCACTCTGCTTATTTTTCTTTCAGAAGTGTTTCTTGGATGAATTTTGTTTACAATTATGGAATCACAGAAATAAGCAATGAAAAATGTATGTGCTTATAAAAGTTCTGTCAGCCTGAACTCATCCAACCAAGGAGAATTATCAGTATTATTTGACTTTGCTTTGTCATACCGAATGATTCACTAACCAGCTTTTGAAGAGCATATGAATTCTTGGAAGAGTTATTGTAGGACGTTGTGTTTCAACTTATTCAAATAGAAATGTGTGAGGATGCTGTTGTTTTGTCCCTTTCCTTGCCAAAAATAAACACATTTCATTTCACATCTGAAATTTTTAATTTGCTCTAGCCATGGGGAAATTTTTATGTTTAGTCCATGGGCTGAAATATGTTCCCATCAATTTTGTTTTGAGTACGTTTCATAAGGAACAAATTAATCAAAAATGTCTATGTGCCAAAATTTCATGAAGAAGCATTGCCAGATTTTTGCTGCAAATAATTTGTCCAGCTCTGGTGATCAGGATGAATAAGAAAGAGCAAAAGTTCTCACAGAAGTTTTTGTGTCTGGTTCTTCCATTTTCTTGGTTATGGTTAGTATTTGCAGACCTGAAAATACTTACTGTATTTAATACCCCTGTGAAACAGTAGGAATTACCTTCTCCTTTCTCGTTGGAAGTTCAGAAAGGGGAAGACTAAAGAAGGGTTAAACCACTCAAATGAAACACCCGGTTTAAGATGGGATGCAGTACTGTCTGGACCTCTGATCTTTCTCTGTAGCTTATAAAGGGAGATTATGATAGAAGTCCATCTCGAAGGTAGGATGTTAGACTAGATGAATCCTGCTCTGTATGGTGGGTATCCATGGGAGGTGTCTGTGACTCTGCAGGAAATCTCTGGCAAAGCAAGGAAATGAAACTGCTACAGGGATCCCAGGCAAATTATGGGATCTTCTTCCTTCTGTGGCATTTCAGGCATCTTCTGCTCTCACAGATTTCAGAATAGAGAAGTGCTGATGCAAGCCAGCTAGCAGTCCAGGTAGAAGAACACTCACATTGCAAGCAAGCAGAAAAACAAGCCTTCTGAGCACAGAAGAGATGCACTGATGTAGAAGATTAAAGCAAAAATCCTGGCTTTCTGAGGCAAGTCTGGGTCAATACTGGTCTTATCTGGCTATGCCTTGAGCAGGGGGTTGGACTAGAGACCTTGAGAGACCCCTTTTCACCTGCAGTGTTCTGCAAGCCTCTGACTCCCTGTTTCTTCTGTGGCCTGGTCTCCAGTGCTGCACTGTGGTTGTTGCATGCACCATGTGCTGTAGCTCTTTGCTACCAACCACACTGGAGGTACTGAAGATCACTGTGACCTGTTACTGGTGAAACCTTGAAGCCCTCAGTGTCCATCCTGATCAAATGCTTCTAACACAGTGGTATAGAGACATCCTGGAAGCACTTTGGAGTTCCAGAGAGAAATGCCAGGGAACAGTGACTCTTTGGGTACTCAGGCTTGCAAGAAGGTGTGGGCGGCCCTCAGAGATGCTCATGCTCATAGGAAGGAGTTGGACGTAATGACTCTGGTGTTCCCCCTTCTACAAGGGCTCTCAGAAAATACAGGAGGGTTGCACAGGACAGGGCAGGTCAGGGCTTTGCTCTTTACAGCCCTAGAACACCTCCCACTGAACCACCACCTCAGCTGCCAGCCATGCCCACAAGCCAGCAGCCTCAGCCCTGGCCCTTGCAGTTCATGGTGTGGAGGCTGTGGTGAGAGGTGGGGGCAGGACACCCCTCCCTTCCTGCCTTGCTGTAGAGGTCTAACCCTGGCTGGATGCCTGCTAAAGCCACTCTGTCCCTCCCCTGCACAAATTGACAGAGAAGACAAAATCCAACAAAGTTCATGACTTGAGATACAGACCAGGAGACTGGTATGTATCCCAAGTCATCAAATAACTCATCAAATCAAGCCAAGTCAACTGTAGCACTCGTCAAATGACATCATGGGCAAAACAGACTCAGATTGGGGATATTAACTAAATTTATTACCAATCAAAATGGGAGCAGGATAATGAGAAGAAAAATAATCTGAAAAACACCTTTTCCCCAACCCTCTCTCATTCCCAAGTTCTACCTCTTCCCCTCTAGTGGTCACTTCATCACATGTTGTTCCTGCTGCTGCTCAGGAAGAAGAATCACTTCTCTCTTCTCTGGCTGCAATTATATCTGCACAATAACTTTTTTTTGTCTTCTTAAAATGTTATCACTGTGGCACTTACCAGCATCTCTGATTGGCTTAGCCTTGGCCAGAGGTGGGTCTGTCTTGGAGCCAGCTGGCATTGGCTCTGCTGGACATGGGGGAAGCTTCTGGCAGTTTCTCACAGAAGCCAGGCCTGTAGCTGCTGCTCCACTACCAAAACCTGGCCACACAAACCCAAGACACTTGCTTTCCCTTAGAGTGGGCTGAGGGGAGGAACAAGGCATAGCCTGGCATCCAGGATGGATCTTGCCCATGGCTCTTGTCAGGCTTTCAGACCACTTGGCAGTGGTTTAGTTTCCTTTGGAAACCAGAGTATTTTCAAATATGGCAGTGATAATTGCCTAAAATTGCTTTTAATCATGCTAAAATTACACATAATTCCTAGAGCAGTGAATGAGATACACTCTCATTTTTTGTGTGGCCCATTGTCCCATTTGGCAAGGACAGTTGTAATGACACCATCCCTTGGGGCTTCCCTGATGTCTGGTAACTCATAGTCTTTCCTTTTTTGGAAGGGGAGGCCATCACTGGACCTCTGTCCTTTTTGCTACATTTCTGAAATTTGTATGGATGAAGTAGCCGGGAAATCACTGTTTCTGTGTCAGGGCTAATTGAAACTCTCTATTCTTTGGTATCTTGGGTGACATCGGGTCCAGCTGTGCTCTGCCTTCTCATGTAACTGCACTAAAGTCATATGAAGCCAGATCCACAAAGGCATGTACGTCCTGAAGAACCCAGGAAAGCTTTTGGAATCTGTGCCTTTGTTTCAGTTCCCCATCCCTAAAGATGGAGTCCATGTCTGTCTTTGAACTCAAAGCTGTTCTCTTGGTAGCTTCCAGGTTGCACTGTTGTCACAGGGACAGTTCCTGCTACCACCAAGGTAATTTTTCTGCTGGTATGTAGTTTTGTAAGGTATTTTTACCATCCAGCCTCCCAAATAAACTGCCTTAGCAGAATCTGCTGTCCTGGTTGTCAAGAAGTTGGAAAGGCTTGCTGTAGAAAATCAGTGGCATTTGGAGATGAGTGAAAAAAAAAATATAGCTCCAAATGTAAGTGATCTTAATGAAGCCCTTATATAGGTATTTGTGTATTTATTGTTAGCTCTCTCTGTAAAAACTTGGTGTGTGGAGGAGTGATTTAATTCAATTACTTCAAGATTGTGCTCAAAAGTATTCCCTTAAGATCTCAGCATGTCTCTTTACCCACCAACACATTTGAAGATAGTCTGCACAATGGAAATCTGAGATATCATATTCAGTCTAAGTCCCACACAGCGTCTCTTGTTTTACCTAAACCAGCTTATGCCTTCTCTCTAGGAAAATGTTGCCCAGATATTTGGGACTTTATAAGAGCGCATGTTAACAGGCTTTGAATCACAATAAAGGTTTAGTTTTCTGTAATAAATACCATCTCTGAGTTGATGCCAATGTAACCCTTGCTGTGACACAGTCTCTCACTGAAGCTCAGAATGCAGAGGCCTGGTGATTTCATCCTGCAGAGTAGTGACAGAGAAAACACATTTTAGGAAATGCACCTGAATCATTTCTTTTTCTGATTGCATCTCTCAAACATCATTTTTAGGGGAAAGCAAGGTTGATGTCAGCATTCAAAGGGAACAGTTGTAAAGAGTCTTAAAATAGAAACTCAAAGGGTCTTTTAAAAACATCACAAGCCAATCTCTCTACCTTGATGCAGTCACCTGTACATCTGTTATTCCTGACATATGATTTATTTGAAAGCTGTCCAGTATCAGAAAAACTGTACGTTTTCCAAGCAGATTTTCTAGTACTTTCCCAAGCTTACTAATATAGCTTTTATTCTGCTTGCTAGTTAGCATGCATTCTTCTTTCTAAAATTTAAATCACTTACTCCTTGCTCTGTCTGCAGAGGACATGGAGAACAAATGAGTTTTCCCCTTTTCAAACAATCTTTTCTATACATGAAGATTCTTGTCATACCTTCCCCAGTCTTCTCTTCTGCTGACTTTCAATTTGCCCTGAAAGAGGTGTTTTCTAGAGGCATAATTAGTCTTGTTTGCTCCCCTCTAGGCTCTTTTCTTGGACCCACATCTTTCTTGAAATGTCATATCCAAAACAAGACACAGTATTCCAGCAGAAGCCACTCAGTGCTTGGCAGAGTGGAAAGATCATATCATGTATCCAGATCCCTAAATCTACATGATATTTGTCTTTTTCTCAGTGTTATTATACAGCTCAGATAAGTCCAGATGGCAAATCACTACATTCTGCCCACCTCAGATAATTTTCTTTTTTGAAAAACTTTTGACTATTTAATTGTTCCCTTGTCTTCTGTCTGTGTGGTTATATCTCCCTGTTTAAAGGGTTTAATTGATCTTTGTTGTATTCATTCAATATTTAAGAGTTCTTCTCCACATTTTAAAGATCCATTTCAATTCTTACATTAGCTTTCAGCGGTCAGGTATCATCAACATAATTTATAAACCAGACCTCTACTCCATACCATTGTTCATGTAGAGAATAATATGTTCAGCATATTTGTCCTGTGAGAGACCCCTGAGCATCTCACTCGGTACAGTTCCCCTTGTTGACAGAAACCACTGAGAGCAGCCCTCTGAGACAGGCTGTGACACTGGTTTTATTCCTACCCTTGAGTAGTTACTAGTCCATGTTTTCTGAGATTGCTGAAGAGAACTATCACAGGCACGAGTCACAAATCCTACTAAAAGTCAAGATATATGGCATCTACTGCTTGTCACCTTTGCCCAAGGCCCATTACCTGTCACACATGAAATTAAATTGTCTTGACACAATTTCTTTCTGACAATTCAACAGGGTCCGTTACTCATCTCTTCGTACTTATCCTTTTAGCTTTCTACATACAGTTCGATTATTTGTTTCAATATTTTTTCTTGGGATGGAAGTTAAACTGAGTGGTCTGTAATAATAATTTTTTAAACTAGGTACCATGTTTCTCCTTTCCAGACTTCTTAAGTCTTTTCTGTTCTCTATGATTCATGTTCTCCATGAACTGGAATTGCTTCAGCCGCTTCTCTTAAGTATTCAAAGGAAGAAGTTTGTCAGGACCAGCCAGCTTGAATACACATTCCTCTGGGGTTTTTTCTTGGCTTTCATGCCACTGGTATTAATAGCATAGTGTTAGATGCATGCACTTGACCTACTTAATGAACTGTCCTCCAGAAATTATTCAGCCTTTAGACTGTCATCTGTCCCTTTTCATTAACACTTTCTTTTTGTTCTCCTTTCCTCTAGTGAATAAAGGGGATGCTTGTTGCTTTTTTGATTGAATCTGTGCATCATTTATACCCTCCTCCCACCCAGTAGCCGGACCTGGGGTCTGTGCTCCCTTCATACAAGATCAAAAGAAGTGCTCATGATTTAGTCATGTCCTGCTGCCTTCCGATGTGCTGCAATAGGACACTGGGTATCTCAGTGAAGTTTCTTTGAGAAATTGTCAGCTTTCCTTGTTTCCTTCAGAATCACTTCCATTGGAGCCTACCTACCTGTTTTTGGTGTGTATTGTCTGCCTATTAAAGTTCCTGCTTTTGTATTCTTGTTTTACTTCTTACTCTTTGGATGGGTTTGGAATTCTGTCGTTGCTTGTTCATTCTCACCAAAGTTGCCTTCTGCTTTCACAGTCCTGGTTCACATTGGTTCTATGTATTAAGTAAACTTGTATCACTAAATAGATTCAGTCTTTGGGACTGCAGCCTTTTCTGCTCCAGAGCTTTTTGCTGTGGTGATGGTGTTTCCCTCTCACTTGTTCCTTCTCCTTTTTGTCTGTCCCTGAGTTGATGTAGGTCGAACAGCAAAGCTTGTAAGCAGTGGCTGAGCTGCAGAGGCACAGGAACAGAGCTGCTGCAGAATTGCCCTTCTCCCACTGGGTCACTGGTTAGCAGTTTTGTTTACTTGGGCTTTTGAATTCCTTTGGGCTTGCCTCACATTGCATGAACTTCATGGATGCTTTGCATTTGTTTTTTTCTCATTTAATGCTCATTGAAGTCAAACATCCACTTCTTGCAGCTCTGCTTTGATTTACCTATCAGTATCAGGAAGAACCTGATTGTGTTATCATGTCAAACCCGGTCACTTCCAGAGCTGATTCAAGTCCACATTAAGATATCCTCTCTAACAGAAGTGGCTTCTCAAGTGTCTTCCCTTTCACATTTTTTCTTTTGATTGTTTTGTTTGGTTTGGTTTTTTTCTGTTGAATCTCCAGTTCCATTGCCACAACTGCACAAAAGTAGTAAATTATAATAGCACAAAATGTAGCCAATGTCTGGTTTTTCTTCTATGTTGTTTTATATAGAAACTCTTTTTACATTCCATCTTTAATCTTAAAGTTGTGTTACAATGCAAATTTTAACTAGTGTTTACTTCTGTGAAATAAATTTGTGGTGTAGTTTTCTGCTTGTGGTATTCTGCCTATGGTGAATAATTCCTGCAAGGACTCTGGTGAATGAATTCTACTAAGTGAAGTTACTCTGAAATGAATGTAGCTCTTCTGTAGTTAAAGTTTCAACTGGAGTTTACCTGATTTGAACAGATGTTTGCCTTATGAGATAGATAAACAAAGGAATAAAACCATCCCCAAAAGACAGACCATGTGAAACCTTGACTAAGAGGTTTCTACCTACTAAGAATTGAACAGGATTGACTGGATTGCTGCCTATAGCTACCTGAAGGTAGAATTTTTCAGACGGAAAAATGTCTTTTAATTCACTTTGCCACTGTATGGCACAAGAACAAAAAAGTGAACAATACAAAACAGAGATTAAAAGTACTCTAGTAGACTCATCTTGTTGAATCTAATGCACAAGAGCACTGAAAATTAGTTGATTGAACTCTAATTTTAAAAGTCACTGACATTATAAAAAAATGTCAGAGGGCATGTCATCAGAAACTGGCTTAAAATAGGATGTCAGATGCCTGCGAAGACCTAATTCTTTTTCCTGTTTCTATTCTTAATTTGTTTAGCAGTTTGCAAATAATGAAACCACAAAGCAATTGTCAAAAAGGATTTTTAGCAGAAATTTCCAACCCCTGGCAACATTCAGATGACCTGCATACATATAATAATGCAACAACCAAACAAAAACCCTCTTGAGAAGGAGGAGCTGAACTGAGCCCTGAGAAAGAAAATAAAACTCTACCACCAGTTCTCTCTCTTCCCTTTAAATTGTATCATCCTTTGTCCAGGACAGTGCTTTCAGTAGAAACAATTTACTGGTGATGACTTTCTTTTCTGATGATGTAAGAATTAAGTCTGTCAGAGAAGCTCTGTGTTGATATAGACAAACCAAAGAGACCCATAGCTTAATTTTCCTTTTCAGAAATATGTCCTAAGCTTGTAGGCAGTTGTTCATTTTAGATTTTATTAAAACAAGTTTTCTGTAGTAAGAAGGCAAATGGAAGTACTCTGTGCTGATTTGAAGAAGTAGTCATAAATTGTGGCTGGTGTTCAGAAGCTGTTACGAGTGATTGGTGTAATAAGGGAAGCTTGTTAAGTTTTGGGCTGTCGACATCAAATGGGAATAGCCTGAGATTGAGGGGAAGAAGAGGGCAGATGGACAGCCACACATATGGTTGAGGAATATTTTCTACAGAGAAGGAAGAGGGAAAGAGAAATAACTTCTACCAGTTAAACAAACATGTCAGGTATTAATACCAAGTCATGCCGCACATCCTAAAAGGCTCATGTCTGTCCCATCCCTGGATACTTGAGCTTCTCAAGAAGCAGACCCTCAATGATTAAAATTTGTCTTCTGGTGGTTTAAGTCATGTTGAAATTCGTGACTATTCATCTTAAAATTCCAAGCTGCAAAGTGCAGAGCTGTAGGAGTTACCTATGAGTATCTCAAGTCTGTCTGCATTAGGATGGAGGCAGGGCATTGTGATGGCTGTCATCCTTACTCCTGAGCCAGAGCCTTTACAGAGCATCAAAAACAGAAGATGCCTGGTCACAGGGAGAAGCAAGAATGTATGTTTTAACAGTGGAGGGGTCAGTTTCAACTGTGAAACCAGGCAGTGGGAGGAATTTTAACTGCTCAAAAGAAAAATAAAATTGTGTTTCTTCTTTATGGGTTCGGATGCTTAGCTCCATTGCAGGCTCATCCCAAATAATATCACCCAATGCTGAGGAAAAAGAGTCAGAGTAAAACTGAAAGTGCTTTTTAGTATTCTTATGGATTTTTCAGCTTCTTATGCCAGCCAAGGTAAAGAACGATTGATTGGGGAAACCTCAGTGGGGCCAGTGAGTTTTCTCTAGGATGCATTTCTGGAAAGGTGAGTATCAGTTTCCAGCCTCTGCTTGCAGCTCTGGAGGTCTGGGAGAAGGATGGGCTTGAGCTTTGTCTGAGTTTGGGGCTGGAGCCAGCGTTGGAGTCTGGGCTGCTCCTGGGGGCTTGGATCAGCTGTGTTCCACCGGGGCACAGGGGTGACACAGAGTGGGAGCCAGAGAAAAAGCTTAAGTGTGCCGGAGGGACTTGGGAAGGCAGAGCACAGCAAGCCTGCTCACATCAAGGGAAGCTGAATTGCACATGGGCCCAGCACGTGAGACACAAATAAATATAGCAGCCTGGTGAGTGCCCAGCTGGGGCGAGCTTTATTTTGCTTTTTAAAGGAATGCTGTCAATTCCTATTTGGCTGATGAATTTTTGCTTTGTTTTAAAAGGGAAAAAAAAAAAAAAAGAAAAGGTGGTGGTTGTTGGTTTTTCTTTCCCATTCAAACCAAGAGTAAGTAATTTCCATTAAGAAGTTGATTTTTTGTAAAAGTTCCAGTGCAAAGGATTGTCTTTAAAACTGCTTCCTTGTCACCTGATACTTAAATTCACTGGAGAGAAAAAGGAAAGCTGCTGCATTGATTTTCATTGTCCAGGCTGAGAGGAGGACAAAAAGCTATTGGGGGAGGGGAAAAAGATGTATTTAAGAATACTCCTCCTGACGATAATCTGAGTAGTTGTTTGCAATATGAATTAGGGGATACGTTCCTTTAAAAAACATTGTTGCTTTTTAAGTGGCTACTTCTGCTGTAAACAAGTCTTGGAAAATGCCAGTGGAATTAGATGTATTTCAATTAAGGAACTCAAAGGAAGTAGGTTTTTACCTACAGCAGAGTATGGAAATAAGGATGAGAGCGTAAGGCATTTTACAAAGCAAAATGTAAGTTCCTTTGAGTAAACAGGGAAGAAACAGCTGTGAAATGTTGCTAGCAGAAATTAAATGTTGTGGCCAAAAGGTTTGTTTTGTTTTTTGCCTGTTTGCTAAGGCGTAATTGTTCAGGTACAAACAATCAATCAATCTGCAAGTGTAAGAAAGGGTCAGGGTGTCTATTTCATCAAACCAGACCAGTACATTACTTACTGCCAGATTAAATTGTCCGGAGGTGGGAAGGATGTCAAAACGTCATGCTGTCGATGAATTTGTTTTCCTGCAGACAGTGATTTTTTTGGAGTGCCTGGTTGTGGTTGTTGGAAGTGCATCTTGCAGAAATGGGCAGTTGTTGCCCACCAGGTGGGCAGAACTAGGGTGTTTTGGAAGATGCACCAGTGTGTTTAATAGGTCAATTTTTAATTTTCCAGACCTCATACAACAAGATACAGTGGTTTCCCTTTTCCTTTGCATATTTATTGACAGATATCTAGAATGGAAGTTTAAGTGAAGCATCCAGAAGTTTCTGTGTCCATATACATATGTGGGTTGTATGAAGTTCAAATCCTTACTGGCATCAGAAGATCTAAGTGTGACTCAAGCTACACATGTGCATAACTATTTACAGATGCAAGTCATGGTAACAAATTCAAGTTAATGAATCCTGTGCAAGGTTTAATTTCTTTATGTGGGGTCCATATTTCTGCTGGTACTCTGTACGGCTAATTTGTGACCAGCTTAAGGATACTGTTTGTTCCCCTGTCGTCAAGGACAGATTTGCCTCATGATGCTCTTTGCTACAGCAAGTGCAAAATTTCTGTCTTTTCAATGATTTTTAAAAAACAATTTATTAATTAACCACCTGCAGAAATTTGAAAACAGCAATCAGTATATATATATAAAAAGACTGCTTGGAGAGATGAATAATTTCTACTTTTGTGGAGGCACTTCTGTAGGAGAAAACTGACTGCCTGGATTGTTTTTTTTTATTTTGAATCCAGTGCAAACACAAGGTTTATGCAAATAGCAAAAATACTAAGTGCCGCATATAATTGGGGCCAAAATTTTAACCTCTAAAATAAAAAACAGAGCAAAAATAATGGAAAGTCTAATCTACTTTAGTACAGCACAGGATGAATTTTGTGTTTTCTGTATGCAGCAATTTCCTGCTTTCAGAGCAAGGGGATAGTGTTTTGATGAAAAACTTTCCATGTCTTCAGTGGAAAAGAGTCTTCTGTGTTTTAGGAGATTTTCATTTTGTCTAAAACTAGAAAAGCTCCTTGATCGAGTGATTTCAGCTTTTGGAAGGTTTTCCAGCTAGCACTGGCTAGCAGAGTACCAACTACGTACATGCTTAGTTTGTTACATCTAACTGTATTTGTGACTTGCACCTTGTTTTCTGCAACTGCTGCCTATGTGCATGCTTTCAAAGACATTTGAATTTTGAGTAACTTAGAGAGATGAAAAAAACACCCTGTTTTGGTGGGGTTTTTTGTTGGTTTTTTTTTTTGGGGGGGGGGGAGGTGAGGATGGGTTTGGTTTGTTTTCTCAAGCAGAAGAAGCTAAGGAAACATTTTGTCGTGCAAAGGTTCAGTCTGGCATTGCCTACCTCTTTCAATTACAGGTCCAAATTCTTCAAATTGCAGTGAGGAGGAGGGAAGGGAGGAAAACAATCTTTTTACCTTCAATACAAAACCCTGCAATTATGAGCTGAAGTTAGAGGAATATATATGAAGAGTTATTTAAGTCAGAGCTGAGAGTGGAAACTGATTACAACCTCAGCTCTGAAGAGAATCCAGCCCTTCTGTAATACAATGGAAAGTCCTGAAGTTTTCTGCCCTTCCAGGATCTGCCACTTCAACCATCTTTAATCAATGCATGAAGTGAGGAAGAGGGTTTAGAAAGCAGAGTGCCTCAGAGAAGTCAACTTCTTTGTGTATGAGATCTTCTGGTCACATTGATTACAGGTGGTTTTACCAGCCAGCAAATACAGTGACATAGGAGGGTCAAGGACCTGGCCTGAGTCGCGCAGCAGATGGAATTGGTGATGGAGGGAGGCACTCAGAGCAGGCACAGGCAGAAACAGCTTTTACTGTAACTTTGTAGGGCTAAGGAAAAGGCTTTGATCAGATCTGACTCTTGGCAGCTTGCAGGTGGTGGCTGTTTGTCCTGTTGTAGCTAAGAAGCTGTCAGTAGTGAACATCCTGGGCATGCAGTGTTTCTTCCTGCAGGTTCCTCATGTCCAGCAGCAGAAGAGCAGGGAGAAAGGAGGGTTAGGCCTGTTTGCCCTCATCTGCTCATCTCAGAGCAGCCAAGTGCCCTGCAAAGAAAGCACTAGGTGATTCCATATAATGTTTTGCTTTCTCTGGCATCCACATGTGAATGTTGATTCTCTCCCTTTGTTTTCTCTCCTTCTGCCTATAATAGAAAAGAAATAGTTTATGGACTAAGCCCAGGCTGGGCAATGATTCCCCACTCTGGTCTGGCTGGGAGCAGACCCAAGGGACTTTTCTCATGGTACTCTCCTTTTTGCTGTGTGAGCACCAGTGCTTGAGGATAGAGCTTCCATCAGTCTGTTTGGGGAAAGTATGCTATTTTTAATCTGATTGTACCTGTTTTATTTTGTGTGTCCTCACAGTCACCTGTATTGGTGCAACTGAACAGATGCAAATAACACTCAGACAACAGGGCGGGATGATGAGAAGCTCTTACACTGACTTCATAGCACAAAAAGATGTATCTGGCAAACCAACCTTGGTCCTCTCAGAATGTCTGACTTTGGGAGCTTGGTAATTCAGAGTTGGCCACCAGTTCCTCATTTTAGGAATGAGCAACAGAGAAGAGATTAAGGGAATAACAACAGCTGTCAGAATATAGCCTTTTTAGTGGTATATTGGAAAGGAAGTTTGGCCTGTGTTAGTCTCAACTGAGAATGCATCAGCAAATCCTGGGAAGGATGAAGAAATGAGCGTGCAGCAGTGTCTGTTCCCTAGTTTGCTGTAAACCATATGTCTGTCGGTAGCATATATAAATACTGAGTAGGTGAATAGGTGACTCATATTCAATTGGCCAGATACTGTGATTACCAGCTCTGCCCAGCCATGCAGGCTCTGCCAAATAACTTTCAGGCATTTAGCACCTGTGGATGCTGTCCCAGTCACCATGCCAGAACTGGCTGCCATCTGAATAAAAGCAGCTCCGGCCCCTTGGTGTGGTCTGCCTGTCTTGCTGAGCCAAGCTTAATGCACACAGGAATTATTCTACCTCCAAATGAGGTAGAGCCACTCTGCTTGGGATTGCTGTGTGTTTCTGTACTATACAACAGTGCAGGCAATAAGAAAGAGGCAATTTCTCACTGAACTGCAGGTTACACAAATGCAATTAGCTGTATTGGTGTTTGGCCACTGAAAATATAGGAACATTCTTGGAAGCTGGAGAGTTAATGATGTTAAATCTTCATGAGCAGCCAAAGTCTGTCTTCTCCTACTACTTTCTTTTTGCTGCCTTAATGTATAACTTTCTACCTTTGAATTGTAGGTAATTAAGCTGGACTCCTCCATGTGGAAATGTCACACTTACCACCTATGGGCTTCCTATCCCCAGCTTTAAAAGGAATTATTCTTCCTGCAGCTCCTGCTGCTCCTGTGTTCCACTCTTATTAACCTCGTGGCCACAAAGAACAGTCTCTCCTGTGTTTTCATTAGATCTGCTTTCTAAAGAAATGTAACCAGAAACCAAAGGAAAATATTCAAAGTAAAGATTTGACTTCTTTCACTTGTGGGGTGAGGTGACAATATGGAAAGAATCCTTCTAGCTCTTGTGGTCTGCTCTGACCTGGCCCTTCTGCTGGATCTGTCACAGCCATGTTCTCCTGATTTGTCTCTCAGCAAGGAAGCAATTGCAGATACACACGTTTGCCATCATTCAGTCTCACATTTCATAACAACCCTGATTTCATAGTCATAGAACTGAAGAGTATTTTCACCTGGAAGGCGTTGCAGCATAGCAGTGCACTTCTTTGTGGTTTAATCTTAATTACAACTTGAGGGCACCCTGTGTGTTGGCATTGGACAGCACAGACAGTGTTTGTGAATCCACATCCCGAAGCTGAGCTAGAGAAACAATTACATCCATTTGAGCAGGAGAATGCATCAAAACAGTGCAATACATTATACATTCAGATCCCTTCACACATTGCAGCACTTTGCTGGCACTTCTGCATTGCTCTGTGCCCATTCTGCAAGATGTGCAGATGTGCTGTGCTGGAGCTATGGAAGCATTGGATCTGTGCTGGATGCCAGCAGGAGACTGACTAAGCAGGGTGACATGGTCAGATAGTCAAACTTTCTGGTACAGCACAGACAAGCTTGGCCTGATATTTTTGATTTTGATTAAAGTTAAATGTCATTAGAGAAAGGAAATAAAGAAGGGCATGTGTAAAATGAAGCTGCTTTTGGGACCACTAGAAGTTGTTCTTCTTGAAGAGTTTACATAAGCAAGATTTTCAGTTCACTTACACTGGCTGTAGCCAATTTGTGCTTGCATTAAGTATTTAAATCATTACCAAATCAGAAAGAGATTGTTTGGTAGTTACTTTGCCCAGATTTAGAAATTACAGTTCTGGATTCCAGGTGATAAGAAACAGTGCCCAACATTCAGTAAAGAGCTTGTTTTCTCCCTTTCCATCCGTGGCAAGCTGGGCACTGTGCTCCTTCCACCAGACTTGCTCAGGAAAAGGCAACACCCTGCATTCAAGGCAGAGGCACAAGGAGCACTGTTTGGTTTCCTGCCTTCTGATGTTAAAAGCTTCTTCCCTGGAAAATGTTTTCTCTTCCCTCAGGGCCCTCCTCTCATCAATTGAGAAAAGGAGTTACAAAGGCACACGACAGATTTTTAGATCTTAATAATAAAGAGTTAGCAAGGCTTTGGTTTGTACTCTGCTCAGGAGTCTTGGGATGTGCAGAGATACTGTGTTTCATCATCAATTCCATAAGATAATGAAGTCCCAATTCCCCCTTATGACAGTGTGAGTTCATGCAATCTTTCTATTTTGCTTGGATTGTCCAAGACCTAGAGGGAACTGGCAGCAGGGCACAGCCACAGGCGGCACGCAGAACTCAGAAATCTTCTCGCCCATGCTGAGCCTCTCATCTGCTTCTACCTTTTCCTGTGTGGTGGACATGTCTGAGGCACCGTGGGTGTGGGACATAGTGGAGCCTACAAGGATTAGATGAGGAGGGCAGGAAGGTGACATCCATGCTGCTGCACTTCTGCATTGTTTATCTTGTCTTCTCTGTTGGTACAGGCACAAAAACAGCCCTAGGTTGCCTATGTCTTCTGCTGAGATCCCTGAATAAGAGGAGGAATACAGCTGTTATAATTGTTTCCTCTCCCTCTGAGTTTCAGGATGAGTCTGCTCCAGACAAAATAAGTTATTTGGCTCTGCTCCAGACAAAATAAGGTATTTGTCTCTGTCAGAGGTGGGATTTTCCCTAGTAGGTCCATTCTAGTTACGGGTAGGGAATACTGCTAGGGTGTCATGGCACGCAGCTTACCTGTCCTCCTATGGTTCCCGCTGTGACCTTTCAATGTCAATGTCAGTCTGTGCTTAAGCTGTTCATCACAGGAAACCCAGCATGGGTGTAGGGTAAGTGATGCTCACTCTCTGACCTTCAGGGACCTGAGGGGGAAGGCACTCATTGGAAAGTTTGAGATGGGCTGCTGGATTGGCGAGGAGGAGTTTTAGGAGTAATAACTCCTGTAGAGAAGGGAGACTGAGGGAGTGGTTTTGAGGATATGAGAAAGGAATTTGGTCATCAAGGTTCAGAAAATAGAGAGACTGCCTGTTACTTTAGAGAGAGAGACAACAAGGATAAGACTATTTTTAGGAACAACGTGTCCAGGCAAGTGGATGACAGTCATACCTCACAGCAGAAATTCTCATGCTGAAGTGCAAATGCTGCTGAGCTTACGCTGCCAGCCTAATGAGCAGAGGAATATGATGAGCCAACTACAGTAAAATAGGGATTTAAATAACATGGTTCCCAGGGAATTTGAATGGGAAAGAGGAGATGTGCAGGAGTGGATGGTGGAAAGAATGCCTTCTTTTGGGATAACTCCCTCACACAGCTCTCCCCAGAGAAGGCATCAGTGCCAGTAAAATGTGGAAAGGGATGTAAGCACTGATATTGATTCAGTGGTTTCTGGTGGGAAAGCTGAGTCAAAGCCCTGTGTTTGCCCCATTTGAGAACTCTCTAATCAAACCTGTGAGGAAAGTGCTGGTCCTGTTTCTTTTGCCTGAGAAACATCTCTGGAGCTGCTATTGCTTCTGTTTGTGTCACTCTGCCAGGGCCAGCCTGTCTTGGGTGGACATTCAATCCCACTTCTACTTAAAGGTAAATGAAAGTTCTGAAGGTTTGGACTTTGTTTCCTTGCAGATTTTTCCCCTGTATTCTCCATCTTTTGCTCTGTATCACAAAAGATAATGAACCCAAATTAAAAAAGGCAAAAGCAAAAAAGCTCAGCTCACCGATTTTAATTTAATGTTCCCCCTTTCCTAGTTTGAACTTTGTAAAGACTGCAGAAAATCATAGTTGTATCAGTCAGGGCAAGCCCTCCAAGGTGAACTCAGCTCCAGAAATTCTGAGGTGTTATGGTCCTGCCTCCCAGAGGGACGTGCTGGTAAATGCCATGGTAATTGTGTTTGTTATCTGCAGCGTCTAGATTCATTGCATTAGGTACAGATAACAGGTGACTGCACCATAACCTTCTCATTTAGGGTGCTCCGTGAGTCTTCATCCCTTTCCCTGGCCCTGCTGTCAGCACACATGGCTGCGGGGACTCTCTGCAGTACCATCAAGTGAGCCTCTGGCTCTTGGGCTTCAGAGGGCCTGTTCTGAAATGTAATGTGGGGAGTCAAAATCTCCAGGCTTGGGGAATTCAGAGGCAGGCAGCAGGAAAGAGCTGTGTGTGAGTCCACATTTATCAAAAGCCTGACCCAAAGGGAGAGGTAGAGTTTCAAAGAGCAGCTTAGCCAGGAGAGGTTCTTTTTCCACTGACTATAGACCGGCAGGCCAAACTTTGGCTCCTTTGACATGACACTGAATAGGCAAGCAGTTTCATATTTAAGCACTTTGATGACCATTGTGGTCTGCTGCCTCCCCTGCTGCTGTCAGATGGGATCCCAAAGCTTGTCAACATGACTGATTGCTGTGTTACATCTCTCTCTCTGCATATGAGTAAGAGGCCTCGTGATCATTTGGATGAGCTTCACTGCACAGCCCTGCCCAGGGTGATGGTGTGGCTGAGGAGGCAGGTTGAGAAGCTGTGGCTTGCTTGGGAGCAGTGAAGCTGTCAAATGACTCAGCACTCACCTGCCATGGTGGTGAAAGCAGCAGAACAGTGCTTGTGGGGACATCAGGGTTCAGGCCGTTGTCACCAAGAAGAGTAGGGCTGGTCTTGGACCTTCTCCCTCAATGACAGCTAGCTCACTGGGACCAGGCAGAATGGTGATGACACAGCTCTGAGTCAGCTCCTGCAGCCATGTTGTATTACTCTGTGGTTCCTGTGAGACAGTCCTGTGATCGCTGGTGATGGTTCTTGTGGGCAATAAAGCAGGAAGTCTTTCCTTACCAATGGAATGAATGTCTTTTGCTTTGTCCCAGTGACACTTTCCACTCACCTGCTCTGTCTGCCAGATATCTTGGTTTAGCCCCACACTTAGGATTTGCACTGGTTTGAACTGCGTTAGCTTAGGAACAATTAGTTTACTGCTAGAACAGGTTGGTGGAGTCTCTTGGTTTGGGCCGGGGAACTTTGTGTTGATGTCACTTGTGCACACCAAACTGGCACCAGAACATCTTTAATCCAAATTATGAGCAGTTGAGCAAGGAGTCAAATCAAATTTAGCAGTCCATTTTAGAAAATGATTTTATTCAACCCGTACAGCTCCTATGTGTTCATTGAACCAGAGATGAAGTGATTGTTAAAGTCACTAGAGTTAAACTCATATAAATTTGAGTGCAGGCAGGCTTTTATGAACTCATTCGTGTGGATCAATCATGGTGTTGATCCTACAGGAGCACTTTGAAGAACGCAAAAAATAATTTAATATGCTGGATGTTGGCTACCAGGCTCACCTGTTGGTAAAGGCCATTACCAGGCATGTGGTGTGGGACAATGTTGCTTGTTACCACTGTGGGGACATTCAGGTCTGCATCTAACCAGCCTTTCAACATCAGCAGCTCTCCTTGCTGAGGCACTAGCCCTGTCCCATATGTAGTACAAAGTGACTCTAATGGCATTTTTTTTTCTGCAAGTTGATTCTCTGTGAGTGGCTCTACTGGGGACACTGGGTGGTTCCTCCTTGTGGGGGAGAAGTCCAAGACATTCAAAGGGCAGTATCACACCTGACAGCTTTCTCAAGCTCAAAATAATAAGGACTGTGTCCGTACCTACTCCAAAATACCAATCTTTTCCTAAGGGAGGCTCCAGCGGGAGTGTGAACAAGGCTGTAGCTCATCTTTAATAATGCTACTTTTAAAAATAAATCATGTTTTATGGATCTAAACTTAGCCTCTCCAGATAAGCGAGTCCTGGGGCCGCTGGTGATTAATATGCAGCACTGGAGCGTGGCCCAGCGGGGCCCTGATTAATAGCGATGACATCATGACTTTTAAACATTCTGTTAATCCGGCCCCGGTGACAAATGGGGATGCGCGGCACCGCTTCCCGTGGCATTTGCGTCGCTGGAGAGAGGGCCGGGAGCAGCGCCCTGTGGCCTCCCCTGGGCCAGGCAGAGGGAACCTGCTGCTGCCTGCCCGACTGACCTGCTCTGGCCCTGGGAGCTGGCACTGCCACAGTCCCCCCATCCTCACTCAGAGGCTTGTGCGAGTCCCTGGATGGCAAGGAAGGTTTGGTGGAGGTTTTTAAGCACCCTCTCCACCTGCAGGTTTCTGCCACCCTATCCTTCAGGAAGTTTGGTCCTTGGCTTGGGGCCAAGGCAACTCCCCATCTAAGGCTCCTGCTCTCTGCTGCAGTCCTCCCTGAGTTTCAGGGGCTGGTACCCCACAAACCTGGCACAACACACACCCCCAGCAGGTCTGAGGCCTGAATCAATACCCTTCTGGGCAACATGAGGTGGCAATTTTCCTTCAGCTGCTGCCCCTCCCCTTCAGCCATGGGTTAGTTAATAAGTGTAGGTGATTGTTGCGCTGCCAGGGAGAAAGAACTGCTGCGGTCATGTGCCATTTCCCACAGTTTCCTGCAGTTCCATGGCCTCCCCCCTATGGCTGGTCCCCTGTGTTGAGGTGCAGCGTGCTGCATGAGTGCCTGGGCCATCCTGCAGTACCTGGTGGGCAGCAGCTCCCCAGGTTCACAGTTCTGTGCCTGCAGGCTGTGAACTAATGAGCAGCCCTGTCGCTTCCCTTTTCCTCTCCTGCTTTTATGGCATCATGCAAGCAGATGTCTTGAGTTGGAGTGCTGGCCTTGACCTCCATGGATACTCTGGAATGCTCTGTAGATTGGTGTCTGCTTTTTAAGGCTTGAAACTTGTTTTTTACTTTTTGTTTGCGGAGCTTGAGCTAGACTGGTCAGGTGTCTGGAGAGCAATCTAGTAGACCAGACTGCTAAAACTTTTGGGTCCTAGGATTTTGCTAAGAATTTTTGCCTAGTGTTCAAATAAATGCTCTTCCACCATCCCACCAGCACCAGTGAGAAAGATGTCATTTGAAGCTCTCTACTTTCATATTCAAATGACAACCCCATGAATCCAGACTCCACTTAGTCTCCAAAAGTAATCCCAGGGAGGTTTTAGACAGTTTGAGTTTTAGAATATAATTTCATCTTTGCAGTGGTCTCTACACCACACTAATGTGTAGTATGGGGACCAAAAATGCGAGGAATGCTGAACTGCCAAAAAAATTTACATGGGACTTACTGGTTGTGCTGGGACAGGCATGGCCCTGTAGCCCCATAGTCGTTAAAACTTTCACAAAAAGCTGGTGACTGTTAATATTGTTGTATTAAAGTTAGATGTGGTCTTCCGGCACCTCTTTGACCCTTCTGATACCAAATGACTGTGCTGCATTTTGCAGAGCTTTTCTTGTTGAGTAGATAAGTTGCTTTGGACTTGCACAGTGTGTGGGGAGGGATTTTTATTCTTAAATACCTCCCTCTAAAACCCAAGACATCTCTAACTGTAATGCTGTATCGTACAGAGCATATTTTATGAACTTAAAGGTCTGAGAATATAAAAAATGTTGTAAATATATAACCTCTGAGCTACTGAGCATCAGCCAGAGAAATGTTCCCCCACCCCTTCAGCATGACTAGGAGAATGCAGACACGCTGCCTGTCAGAGAAATCTTTGCTTGTTGGGATCATCTGCTTCACCCTTGCAGCAAATCCTCTCACCCCTTCTCCAATCAGTCTTGTTCTTTGCGCTTTCGAAGTCTTTGCCACTCCACCCTTAATGCATGCTCCTTGTGCAGTTAATGCAGTGATAAAGTGCATTTCAGAGTGAAGGCAGTGCAGATGGATGGGATCAGGGGCATCTATTTTTGTGTTTCAGCCATGGACTTGTGTGTTCTTGGTTTCATCAGCTTGCTCCCCAGTGTCAGGAACAAATTGGTATTTGCCATAAACTCTTGATCCTTGAAGAAAATGAAGGGCCATTTAACATTTTTAGAGTAATAATAATAATGTAGGAAAAGGGATGCATCCTGGTAGCTGAGAACAGCAGGTTATTTGTTTAAGAGCATACTTTAGAACAACAGCAAAAAGGACCTTTAATCTCAGAATTTCAAGGCACCTTGTAAACTATAAACATTGATTCTCCTTCTTCTTGTTATTCCTTGTGGGCATTTTACCTCTATAAAATAGAGCAACATTCCTACCCTGATGATCTTGCAGCAAGAACAAACGAATGCTAGAGAGAACTGAGGTGAAATACAAGCAGGATTCAGATGGCAAACACAACCAGGGAGTGTGCTGGGAGTGGGTGGTTTATGTTCAGGATATCTCACCCATGGGCACATGCATTCTGGGTAAGTCAGCCTCATGGACACCTGTGAAAAGAAATTTATCTTGCCCTGGGGAAGCTGAGTAGTGGGGCATGTAAATGAGATTGGTCACTCTATAAATTTCTCTTTGAGAAATGTAGCTTTTAACCTGGCGAGGAGGTGAGTGGGTGAGTGTTGTTGAATCATGGAGGGGACAGGCAGCAGTTGGGGGAGTTTTCCATTGGTTCCAGTAGATAAAGACTTCCTGCTGGAAGGGAGTTCTAGAATTGCCTCCCTAAGTGCGTGCCTGCTGTGTCATCTCTACACTGATAATGTTATGCCTACTTTCCTTTTTTTTTTTTTCCCCCCTCTACTTTCTATAAAGAAAGCATTGAAAACCATTTTGAGCTGTTCTGAAATTTTGGGTTCTTTTGTTTCATTGCATTTCTATTGGATTATGTCCCTGACATTATTGCCAAGAAGTTAAATAATACATCTAGAGATTGAGAAAACTAAATAACGAAGCTTTGCAGCTTATAGCTTTTCTAGCGCTGTGCCAAAGAGCTTTTTGAGTTGAGAATTGTGACTGGCAGTCAGATTTAGACAAAAGTAGTTTGAAAATTATTTCTTTTTACTCTTTTTTTAATCTGGTAAGGACCAAAATGTACTGTTGGAAGCTGTAACATTTGTGGCAAAATAGCCTCAGAGATTCAGAAGAAATAAACATGGTTAAATAGGAAATCTGTTTGCGAAGCAAGTGCCTGTGGTTGCAGACCACAGGTTATTCAGAAAGCACAGGCTGTGCCACTCCAAAAGAGATGAGCTGGGGCACACCTGACTCATCTGGAGCCTTGTGCAAGATCAGGTCATAAGGGAAATTCAGACTGAGCTTCCGGGCTGATGGGGGGCTCCCTCAGGACCTATGGAAAGGGTGGAAGTGTTTCCATTTCCATGAATGGATTTTGGCAGCCAGACCAAATCAAATGCAGCAACTCCATCTCCAGCTTCTTGCCCTCAGTTTGCAAGTCCCACGCAACCTTTGCCCCTCATGCTCCTGTCTGCAGCACCGTGATTGCAGCAGGCACTGGGGTCTGGGCTTAGACTGTCTGTGCTTTGACTTTTCCTTTCTCTGTCCCTGAGAGCTCTGTAGAGTCAAAGGCAATTGAGTTTGGTCTTGGGATGCCTCAAGGAACTGTGTGATGGCATGGATGTTCTCCTTAACCTTTTCATCGTCAGTGGGTTCCCTCTTCACTGCCTGATGCACCATCCCCAAGCTTTTTCAGGAAATCGCTTGCCAAATCTCAGTCAGATCTGCCGGGTGAACTCATCCTCACTCTTTTGCCTATGGGGAGAGAAAGGGGTAATAAAGCTCCCCCAAAACAGACTGAACAGAAGCCATTATTTTATGTCCAAGCCTTGCTGAGTAATAATGATCTGCCTTTAACCACCCACTCGTGCCTCTGCTTATTCCCCTGCTCGTTCATGACCTTCACTCATTGTATTCTGTTGAATTGAGCTTGTATATTCCTGACACACAGGAGCTGCATCTTCATTCATTTGTGGTAAATGCCTGAGACACTCAGGGCACTTGAAATTAAATAATCAGCAGTGAAACAAAAGACCCCAATTGGGCACACAGGCACATTGTCTGTTTTATTTGCAGATAAGTTCTGTCTAAAAGCCAGCAATGCGTGATGCTTCTTGCTGCTTTTTTAGTTTAAAGCAGATGTTGTACACAATATTAGAAACTATATCCTTGCAGGCTGTGAAGTAATGAGGGCAGGAAGTGGGAACTGAGGAGCTGGGATATCTCCTGCTTTATTTTAGGTGAGGCTTTGGGGAAGGGAAGAGTGTAGAGTGAGGGCTTTGAGCAAAATGTTCTATGCTTTTGTGCCTCTTGAGGCTGAGTGTCTGTCCAGTTGAGGATGATATGTGAAAGGGAGCGACAAAGGGAGGAAGGGAAGGAGGGAAGGAGGGGGAGAAATAAAGGTTTTACTGCTCTATGTTGGATCTACACAGCATGGATCAGTGAAGGTGTGAGGTGTGCTGGGCTCTAGAGGGTGGCATATCTCTGCTGGAGGTGAGAGAAGAGTCCATGAATTTTGTGATGATGCTTCATGCTCAAAAAAGCCAGTATTGTCCTATCAGGTGTTTGAAAACTATGAAAAACTTGAAGAGATACAAGCATATTTTTGCATCCAGGATAGATTCAAAGGAGTCTTATATCCAAGAAGAATGCCCTCTCTCTTTTCTTCCATTGGATTTTTGGGAAAGACCCCTGGAAAAATGCATTTGTTCTCCCAGCTGAAGAACAGCCAAGTGAGGACAGTCTTGTGAAGCACCCTGACCACAGGTGGGACATCTTCGAGGAACGTGTGGCGGCACAGTGAACTCCCATTTTATTTCTCTTCTTGGGAGCACATAAATTCACTTGTTTTAAAATACTGAGAAGACAGGAACTACTATGTGTGTGCACGCCTGTGCCTAAATCTCCCCTTGGAACACTGGGAGCAGCTTCTGGGCATGTGCAGCTGGAAGATAACGCACTCATCCCCTCTCTGTGGGCAGGCTATGCCAGCCCGGCCCTCAAGCCCAGGTTATCTGTTGCCAGCACACTCCTTGCTGCATATCTCGCCTCTTCCCACCTGGTTCCAGCCAATTCCAAATGAGACCCACTACATATGAACCTGACAATTAGTCCATCAACCCTGCTGAGCCTGCAGGATCTGGCCACAGAGCAGGGGGAATCCAATGTGAAGACAGTGGGCAGAACAAATCAAGCATGCCTGCCAGATAAGAGTGGTGTCAGGCAGTGTCTGTCAGTCCCCAAAAAAGTCCAGTTTTCTATGGAGCAACTCTCAGGTTTCTGATTACCTGTCAGAAATGGCAGCTTCTATGGGTTGTTCTTCCCTTCCTTTATTGGGCTCTGCTGAAAGATTTGTGGAAGCCCTGCAGGAAGTCTGAGTGTGGCCCAGGATGCTTGGTGTATCAGGGTGGCGCTTCTCGGCAGAAAGCACAGCCTTTTTATCAGGGGAAACTTGGAAATCTCTTCTTGTGAGTAGCAAGGGAGGGAAGGTAATAATTGGTGTGGGGGTAGCTGGCATTACCTTCTGGGATAATTGCTGATTATTATTTAGATATCAAAAGGGTTCCATGAATAACATCCATCTCCCCATTTTGCAAACGAGGTGCGGTCTTAGCACAGTAATCTCTCAACACCAAGTATGAAGATTGTACTTGAAGAGATCATACTCACAACACACAAAAAAAATATGAATAAAGGCAGGTTGGAGAGTCACCCTCCCAAAGAAGACCAGAAGTCTTTTATGGGGGGAGGGAAGGAAATCCACTCCAAGGTGTGTCCATAGACTCAGAGGACTTTTAGTTGGAATTACCAAGTAAATAAATGGGAACTGTACATGTAAACCTCTCAGACAGCCTTGTAAATCTCAACTATAGTCTCTAAAAATGTGAAATTATTCTTTTTATTAGAATTTTTAGTTGGATTTTTATTGGATTTTTTTGAAGAAAAAGAATAAAGTGAGCAAGAGAAAGGAAGAAAGAAGAAAAAAGAAAATAAAGAAATTACTGGAGTGAGAAAAAAGTGAGAAAGAGGAAAAAAGGAAGAAGGAAAGAAAGAGCAAACTACACTAGCAGAATATTAAGGTTTGATAAGGCAGAGATAAGTCATGGAGCTGAGAAATCTTGCCTCACTCATCTGTATGCTGCATAAGCTATGAAGAGAAGTGAGTGACACAATATATCTTGTTATTTGAGGAATATGTGCCATGTAGTTCTAGCATTTCCTTGCATTAGCATACTTGTGCAGCTATCATACTTTCACTGTATCCATTTACTGGTAGGGGTTTTTTCCTACTTTTTCTTTTAAAATTAATTTTGAAGGGTGGGTCCTTTCTTAGTAAAGACTTTCTGTATTCTATAACTTTTTTTGTGAAAACCACTGCATAACCCCCCCATTTCAGCAAAGCAGAGCCCTGAGACATTGAATGAATTACAGAATTACAGTTGGGTTTGGAAAGGACCTCTTGAGACTATTTAGTCCAACCCCATTGCACAAGCAGGGCCAGCTGGAACAGGCTACCCAGGACCATGTCCAGTTGGCTTTAGAGCATTTCCACAGATGGAGACTCCACAACCTGTCTGGGCAACCTGTTCCAGTGTTTGATCACTCTCCTAATTAAAAGGTGTTTTCCTACATTTAGGTGGAATTTCTGGGACTTTAGTCAGTGTAGGAGATACTGCTGCAGGGCCCTACCTTACTGATTTCTTCTGAGAGGAGTGGAAGAAATAGCAGTATCCTTGAAATGAAAAGTGGGAAGACAACCCAGAAGGATTTCTTTACATACTTATTTTATTTTAGAAAAGTGAAGGGAAATACCATCTGGAGAAAGCAGGAACTAATTTGACTGGGTAGAACATGGCTTCATCTGAAAAAGTTTGATCTGAAGTTAGCTTTTAAGTGCCTTGAAGCTTGTGGTGTAATCAGAGCTTTGCATTTCATTTGTAATGAAGGCAAACAGGTGCCAGCTGTAAAATTTATTCCTGGATCTGGACCCAAGAGTTTTCATTCTCGTCAACTTTTCAGAAGTTTTGATTCAGAATTTCTTTCTGCTATTCCCCCTTTCCTCTTTGGCCAAGCTGAAATGTCTGAGCCTTGATTTGGGATCTTTCAGAAATATGGAAAGGAGGGAAGAATGTGCATACCTGATAGGACTGGCATATCCCTGTGTGTCCATTAAATGAGAATTCCCCAGCTTCCTGGGGCTGCTGGTAAAAATTGCCAGATGGAGGACGTGGATCAAAATGACACATCGGACCAAGATGACCAGAGGATCTGGTGTTTGAGAGGAAATGCTGCAGCCCTGGTTCCTGGACATGCACAGTGGCATCTGCAGCAAAGTAGCCAGGGATGTCACTTCTCTCTTCTGAGCCTCCATCTGTAGGTTGATAGGCACCTCTTGAAAGATAATTAGGGTCTTCAGTTGCCCCCTTAGTGCAGTGTGGAGGGGGATCTGCACTGGCAGGGGATCACCAGGGTGGCTGAATCTCAGGAGGAACCACAGGGCTTCAGTGCAGCACAGGAAAAGGCTTCCTGAGACTTTGTTCAAACTGAACCTTTAAGCAGGATGATTGCTCATCAATAAGGAAGACACCATAGAGCACCGCCACCTGGTTCTTGACAGTATGATGGGATATTCATGACAGTATAATAGGATTTTGGTGAAATGCAGTATTTTATTCTCATTACTGGAATGCAGAAGGGCCCCTTTAAGCCAGAAAAAATTGATTTTAGAATAGGGTTTGCTAGAACCTTTCCGTTCCTCAATCGATGCAAATGGGCAAATATGATTCCCTTTAAATCCAGTTTCGTGAGGCACAGCTGTGTCATGCACACATTGGAGAAACAAGGAGAACACCCCTGTGTACCATCAAAGCAGAGAAAACCAGACTAATTCCTCATGCTGTAAGCCCTCTGAAGGGAAGGCTGAAAGAGCCTGAATGGGCCAAATTACACCCTCACCCCTGGTGTAGTACTGTCTCCTTTCTGCCTTCCCTTCTGGAGAAGGGAAGGCAGAAGGGAGACGTGAGCCTGTCGGTTGATATATGAAGGAATATGTTGCAAAAGAGGAGAGACCAATTATTCTCACTAGCCAACACGGAAAGTGAAGAGAATATTTAGGTCAAGCATTAGGAGAAAGTTTCTAGTGGGTGAGTTATTAATCAGCTAAGGCAAGGCATACATTGGATAACCAGTCCTGCACTTTGGGAAACAAATGAGTGTTGTAGTCTGGAAGAGCAGGGAAGTGGGATGTTGAGGTGTAAGGCTTAAATCCTGTCCCTGCCTCTGACTCTGAGTCATAGCAGTCCTGTGGAGGGATACCATTTTTAGTCCCTGCAGGCGAGTCTAAGCTATCCACAGCCTAAATTGGCCTGCAACCAAAGAGCAGACATGTATGTGTGAAGACATGGACAATATGAATGTTGGGAGCCCCTCAGCCACTGGCTTGCAAAGCTGCTGGATCAAATACAGCTGTGCCCAGATTTGGGTTTGTCTCCACTGAGAGATTACTTGTGCTGTGTTTCTAGGGAGAGAGGACATTCATTTCTCTGTTCACTAGAGGAAAATGGCTAAAAATGTGAAACAGTACATCCCTTGGAAAATTCCAAGTGATCAAAAACCAGTTTTTCATCTTTGGAAAATCTAAGATTTCAACATTCTTTGTCACATGACCTCAGGAAAAATGGAGGGGAAAGTTACAATGTTGGAAACATGCATAAAGAGTCTAAAAATGTTTTACTTCAAACTTAGCAATGCATTTAGCTTCCTCTTCATTTTATATTCATATAATGCAATATCAACTTTTTTTCTCATCCTTATCCAAATGCGATGCTGTCATGAAATTTTTCCTTGAAGATTTCAGCACAATTGATATTTTCCTGCAAAATATGCCGTTTCGGTTCAACTTGAATTTTCTCCCAGAAAATGTTCCTTTCAAAAATCTTGGGCCAGTGCTGATTACCATTATGCAGCTGTTGTTCCTGCAGCAGATCCTTCCAAACACAGCCAGTGAGCGTGCTGGTTTGTAGCCTGTACTTTGTGGTACCAAAGAACATAGCAAAACCACCCCTTAGCTGCAACTGGGATGTTGCAGGTGTGACTTGTGTGGCCTTGTCTCTTGCTCTCACAATGGGACCATGTGTATTTCTACAGCTGGAGTGTGAGGAGGGTGAGCTCCACAATGCACAGGCACCATTACCAGCCTGTCTCCAGCACCATGGCACAGAGGGATGGTAAGATTTCCTCTCAGGGCCCTGTGGGCACCTATTTCAGTGTTTCAAATGTCTCCTCAGAGACAGATTTCTTACTTTTGAGGTTGGTTGTGAGGTCATTCAGGCATCCAAAGCATTTCTCTTCGAAGAGTGGTGTTCTATGGAAATAAATACCAGCTCTTACTCCAATCAAGAGCTTAGACTGTGGAATTCTAGATTTGTGATTTTAAGCCAGGCTGGTGACACAGCTTAGATACATGGATGTGAGCACCCCAAGGCCTCTTTTGTTGTATGTGCATGAAAATAAGTAAATAATAAGAAGTGTAAATGTTCCCTGTCACATACACATTTTTTCCTTTTTTTCCTTGTCTCAATCTTTCAATGGTGGTATTCCTGGGTTTCTATTATCACTGTACAAGAGGGGATTCTTGCTGCTCAGTAAATCACATCACAACAAACTGAGCTCTTACCTTCTCTTCCCCCCACCACACACACCAGCACACAGAAATTACACAGCTGCAGTCCCTGTGTATGAGCCAGCATGGATGTCACTTAATAGGTACCTTTATGTAGAGACTGATTTTCTCTGGAGGAATTGCAGTCACCAGGACTTAAAATCAAAGGCTGGCCTTAATGCCAGCCATGCAACTGCAGGGTGTGGGTCACTGCCTGGGAACCTGATGAAAAAGTTCAGAGAGGGGTTTTCTTGGATGCAGATGACAGGAAGATTACATCTTTGGAGGGGATTTGGTGGTGGCATTAAGGTCACTCAAAAAGCCACTTGGAGGTAGCACCATGCCCTCCCTAGCTCATGCTGGTGGGGGATGGTGGTGTGCTTTGTGTTGATGGTGCTGTGTCCTCAGAGCTGCCTGGGAGATGCAATGAAGTGGAAAGTGAGAGTAAACTCAAGGGTGAGGGAGTCTCAGCCACGTAGCCAGGCAGTTTCCACCTCTGCAGGTTTCTGCTTTCCCTGGATGCATGGGCAGTGAGAGCAGAATCTAATGTGCATTGCAGAGATGGAAAAGGTGTAAGAGATCCATCCAGTCCCTCTCCAGGCAGGTGTAGTGCTTTTATTTGAGCATCACGCTGTTAGGATTTCCTGAGGTGACATTAAGTGGATTCATGACCACAGCTGAGCCTGACACCCCAGCATGTTTTGGTGCCATTATTTGGTCTAATGATGGGAATAAATACACCTGGAAGCAGGGAATCCTCTCCCATCCTGGAAATTTGTCTGGATGGATGTGAAGCCTTATCAGCCCAGATCCATGCAGGAGACAGAGTGTGACTTTTGTCCCTTCAGTGGACGGTAAGTGATACTTGAGCCCTGTTGCCGCCCCGTCGCCTCCATCCTTCATTACCCTCCCATCTCCTCCCACTGCCCCCTCCTTGTATTGCTACCCACTCTCATAATAGCTCCTGCACCAGCACACCACGGCTGCAATAACAAATACCGCCTCGTTTCAGCGTGATGAATGAAGAGTTTTAATGAAACTGGCCTAAGCCGTTCCTGGCAAGCTGCCTGGTTTTTGTTTGTTTTAAGCAAGAGCGATCCATCACCCTCCCGACTTCTCTCCATCGCAGCATCCCCAATCAATGCTCTGCACCAGCCTTCCTCGTGTATCCCTCAGTGGCAGCCCATTCCCTGGCTTCCTGCAGCTACCTCATCTCACCACGGCCCCGGCCCCCTTCCAGCTCTGCTCTCTGTGAGGGAAATTTCCTTTGGGTGTGTCTCCTTCCCTCGGGTGTCAGCAGCTGTGGCTGTGGCTAACAGGGTGCTCAGGGCTCTAGGAGTGGATATCATCATCTCTGCCTGTGCATCTCCAGCTGCCAGTGCTCACACAGAGGCACATATTGCTCACTAATGGTGCAGTTGAATGTCTGCTAGGTATTAATTACCCTTGCAGCCTGCTCTTTCATTAGGGTCTCCTGGCTCTCCTGGGACAGACTGCAAATCAAAGTGTGACTCACACAGCTTTCACAACAGAAAAATATAAACAATCAAGCCCTGAAGAAGGGAAGAAATAAAGCAGAGCGCCACCCAACCTCTTGGGAAAAAAAAAAATAAAGAAAAAAAAAAAAAGAAAAAAAAAAAGGAAAAAGGCAATATCAAAAGCAGGAAGCACTTTAATCAAGTGAGTGGGTGGCAGCCCCCAGCTCCACATTCCAGAGCCATTTGGAAAGGGGGGTAAGAGTGCTCCCTCTATGCATTGCTCTGTCTTCCCATGCAATTTTTCATTATTACAAGGCAGGGAGAAGGAGCAATGTTGGTCTTTTCCATCTTTGAAGGAATTAAGCTGACAGGTGTACGTGCAGGCAGGCGGTGGAATGAGGCAGAACAGAGGAAGGGAACGAGCCAAGTCAAATACAGAGTGCAATGTAACATCAAGCATGGGACTCCTGGAAAAAAGAGCCAGAGAGCAATATCAGTGTAGCTTTTCTAACCTTTCTCCTGCTGTCCTTAGGTTTTTCAGAGCATCCTGATGGTCTCTGCTGAGTAAATGCCATTTTTAAGCATTTCCCCAAATTTTTGACAAATTTTCCGGTGAGAATAACCTGCTGAAGTTTAATTCTAGCTGAGAAGTACCTGGGGAACAGAATTTGGTTTCTTTAAACAAAATATAGGGTGCATAAGAGGCAAACAGGAGAATCCATGAGAGCTAGCAGGATGCATTTGAAGAAACTTGTTAACCAGAATTTTTAATAGAAAACCTTGAAAAACTTCTGGATAAAGTAAGTGACGGCATTTTCATCTATAAAAGCTGCTCTGTGTGGCCAGACTCTTGTGTCTTTCACAAGCATAATGAGCAAAAGAATTTGGAGTGAAGTTGTTCTTTGTGTTAAATCAGGTGTTCTTGGAATGAGGATGTAATGTGCTATCTTACTGTTTACTACTCTGATTTTTTTTTTCTTTTTTTTTTTTTTTTTTTTTTTTTTTTTTTTTTTTTTTTTTTTTTTTTTTTTTTTTTTTTGGTGGAAGGAGTCTTAGGGGAAAATCAAGACCTTACAAATGCCATGAAGGGATTTATATTTTTTTCCCAGCCTTTGATGCCAAATTGCCTTACAACCTTTCCCAATACAGAGCATTCAGAATGCAGGTTTCTCTGTGCAAGACTATATCTGTGTTTGCAGTTTGATATGGAATGGATACTGTAGGAAGGAATACTGTAGACAGAAGTTCTGGAGGAAAAGGCCTGTCTTTTAAAATTATCTTGAAAGCTGGACATTCTGACTGCAGAGCAAATCATTGTTTAGGGGTATCCATTCCAAGTCTGTGCAACATTTCCATCCAAGCTTCAGATTGTTAAAAAGGAAGAAAACTTTTCTTCTTTTCTTTTTTTTTCATCTCATGACGGTAAAGCCTGCTGGGGGGTTGAGGTAACCTTGCAAGCCCAGTAAGAGCAGAAATTTTCTTCTTTGCCCTTTCAGCTAGGAAAACTTGGCTGCACCCAGTTAAATACATTCAGAATCCAACAAGATTTATCCAAGCTTGCTCTTTTAATCCCAGAGTTTGTTCATATGAAGAAATTGTATCCCATACAGCTTGCTAACAAAAGTGTTCCCATTTCCTTGAAGGAGCCTGTCAGCAGAGGCACCTTTGTAGGAGACCTGCAATGTCTCTTTTGCATTTGTGGGTCCTTCTTTTCAGCTCTGCTCACTTGCTGTGAAAAGAACAGCTGGCCTTGAAGAGTGCTGCATGGTCCCACATCCCATCACTATTAGGCTTTTGAAATTAGGGTAACCCTCAAATCTAAATACCTCTTTCACTGCCTCTTCTTTCTGAAACTTGATCAATTTTTATTGAAAACAGAGTTTAAAGAAAATGCAGTAAGATATCTCACTACTAGGAGCACAAGCAGGGATTCAGTTAGCTGACTGCTATATTGCACAGGGAGATAGAAAAAGCATATGGAGCCTGAGCTATCTAATCTAATCTCACTCTGTCTATATAATCTGGGTAAACGGCTAATCTATCACAAAGAGATAATAATAATTAAGGCTGCAACCGGGTTCCATTAGCAAAATTGATGTGCCTTGATCCCTATTGGGTTTACTTTGAAAGCAAGAGGGAATTTTTTTCCACATAGCTCGAAGAAAATTAGTCAAAGTGGCTTTCTTTTCTTTTTCTTTTTTTTTTTTTTTTTTTTATGTTACAAGGCATTAACAAATTAACCTAGATTCAAAATGTTGGCTCCTACCTATAATTTGTTTTCTCATCTTCTAGCTAAACATAGCTTTATCACTGTCCTGTATTCCAGATTTGCGTACGGTGAAAGACTCTTGAGAATTCACTGCTGGATATATTAGTGGAAAATAGGTTGTAAATCAGCAGAATTATTAACTCTTGTTTTATGTAAGAGCAGTGATTGCTCTGTACTCTGGAAAGAAGTGTTCTGCCACCTATTAGCCCCTCCTAACCCAAAGAGAATATAAACAGTCATTTTTCAGGAAGCTTTTCAGGAGGTTTTCTTTTACACAAATTCCTCTGAGTATTTGCTGTGCCAGTGGTGGTGGAAGCAGAGTAGCCCAGATTTTTTCATCTCTTGAAAAAATCTAGTATTCACCTTCAATACTGAAGAGTCAATGTGAGGAGGTTCATGAGTATGGATAGGTAGAGGGGTAATTGTGACTGACACTTGGAATGTGGGGGTTTTATTTTATTTGCTTACACAGCTCACTACAAAGGAAAACAGCTTCAGAACTTGCTGATTCCCATCTGTCGTTACTGTTTTGGGTTTTGAGACATAAGCTACAAACTGGTCTAGTTGGAGGAAGAAGGTGCTTTAAACCAACCCAGGTTTTTGGAGGAGTGCTTCTAAGGAGTCCTGTGAGCATCCTCCCTCAGCATGACCAGAGATGTTTAAAATTTTGCAGCCTCCTGGCTGGCTTCTTATGAACTGTTCTGCAGCACACCATTGGCATGGCAATGAAATGTTCTGACAACTCTCTTTTTTGCACTTACTAGCCCTTTCCCAAATCCAGCCAACATTTTTCTGGCAGGACAAGGAAGAGAGGACATATAGTGCATTAGTGAGCATCTTTACCAGGCATTCTCTGCCCTGGGACAGGTTCTCCTTGTGGGTTTCCTGCAGCTACAAAGCAAAATGCCAGAAGCAGAGCTGAATCTCAGTGATTGCAATGGATTTGATGGGACCAGCTGCATGGTCAAGGCTGGTCTCTTAAAGTCATGCAATATCTGTAATTTCTGTGGAGAAAGCAGATGTGAACGACTAATCCAAAGATCCTTATGCATACTACAAAACATGTCTTAAAAGCCCACAGTGCTGCATAGGAAGGACAGATTTTATTTAGAAGTGAGTTGTTTTTTGTTTTTTTTTCATTCTATGCAAAACAGTGGTTATTAAGCTCTGCTCTGTAATGAAGAATTTCTTGGAAGATGTTGTACTAAATGGCAGAGCTGTTGCATCTGGGTAAATGTAATGATGAAACCCCAGCAGATGAGAGTTTGATTTGAAAAAATAATGACTTTTTAGGTACAGGGCTCTGGTCTGCTGAGAGATGCATGCAGAAATTCCCTGTTTTCTGGGGAAATAGACAATACATCTCCATTTGCTCAAGAGGATTTATAGCCCAGAGGGAGTTTGAATATTGACATTGCAATCACAGGTAAAAATGCTTGACAGATCCTGTGTCTGTCCCCACCATAATCTTTGGCCAGTGTCTTGTGGATTATAAAAAAAGGGGGGTTTTTTTTGCTATGAGCTGTCAGACAGGTTTAGGGGTCTGCACCCAAGGGTCTGTTATTTCTTGCTTAGCTCGGTCTGCAGTGCTGGTAAGACAGGATGCAAAGGCTGTATGCAAGACAGACAATGACACTGTGAAAAAAGAGACACTGATTTTATGTTTGTGAAGATTTAGGCAGGTGCTTAAATTGGTCATGTGAAGTACAGGCAGAATTCAGGCAGGGAACTGGTGCTCTTCCTCTGGCCTCCTGATTCCTGGCATCTGCATTGTCTTATTCAAATAAGCAGCTCTTCTAGGCTACTCTTCCAAACTGGGAAAATATTCAGTCCCCCGAAGGGGATGGGGGTGTTCTGTAAGAATTTCTGTTGTTTTTCTAACTGCAGCGTTGTGATGTTTGTGGAAGCAAGGACCTGAAATCAAAGGCTGGGGTGGTCATCCATGGTTGGAAGCCATATGAAACTCCTTCAAAACAGTGAATCTCTGTTTTGATTGGCATCCAGACCAGGTCTGTCTCTCTACACCAGGTCTGCCAATGTCCCCTCCTGCTCCTCTTACCATCTCTGCCAGTGTGGCAGCTCTGACTGCATTCCTGGCCTTGAAGCAGAATTCTGCCCATGCTTTTCATGTCTGTCCCACAGCTTTCCTAACTTCTCAAGTTGCCTATTCATGGACACAGAGACCCTTTTTTCATGCAGAAGACATGTCCTGTTCCCTGCCACCCTAAGCTTCAGAAGCTTGGAAATAAATATTGAAGAGAATAGAAGAGCAGAAATTGCTCCAATTATATAGAAAGCTTCAGTAGTTTGAACATACATCCTAGAACTATGGAGGGATTTCTAAGTCATCTCCTTGCTTCTATTTTCCTTTCCTTCGTCCCCTCCTGTTTCTACCCTATCCCATATGGTATCTGTCAGATACTGTTCTCCTACCCCCAGAACTCTTAATAAGACAGAGATGAAAGTGTTCCTTTATTAATAATCACTAAAAATGTTGTGTGTAGAGTTCAGAACTGGAAGAGTAAAAGAAAGACAGTAATTAGCTTGTTTCTGTATCTCAGCTTACTGAGGCATTTTGGATGCAGTGAGAAAATTCTTGACAGATTTTCTTTTCCTTTTGTTCTCCCCTTCCACCTCCCCTTTCCTTCTTTTCTTTTGAAGTATCATGCAAAGTTCTTGGGTTTGGGTTTTCTATTTTTTAATGATAAATTTTATAATACGTGTACATTTTTTTCTTTCCCTCTGACTTGTCAGAGATATCAGCTCACAACGTATCCCTTTGTTTGCCTGTTTTCCTAGGCAGCTCTACATTTGGTCTCCTAGAAGGAAGTAAACATGCCAATTTTCCATTGACTAACAATGTATAAGGTGCAGGGGTGATTTCATTAGAGAGGTCCAGAAAACCATTGTTGACCAATTTTGTTTGTCCCTTTGTGATGAGCAAAGGAAGGGAATTTAATATTCCTCATGGATTGTTTCTTGTCTCCTACACTACCATGCACTGGAAAGACAGGGCAAATAGTTTTGGTTTTAATCCCTCACCCAAATGCATGCCATCTTCCTTCACAGAACAGAATTCTCAAGTAGGGTACACAGAGTCAAATTGCCAGCAACAAGTTCCAAGCCCTTGCTCCCAGGGAAACTGTTTTTGTGTCTTTGGAAATGTGTGTGGAGATTCCTTCCCAGCTGCTTGAGCTGCACATGAGGGCTTAGCACCTTGGAATAAGAGGGGGCCTGAAGTGAGCCCTGTGAGGGCTGGTGCAAATCTGTTTGGAGCATGGGAGGAGACCACAGTGTGCTCTGTATGGAGCAGCAAAGCCTCTTCTGCCTGCAGGGAAAATCTTTGGACAAAAGCAGCAGTCTGCTTTCAAGAGCCTTTGAGTTGAGCTGTGCTGCACTAACACCCAGAGACCCTGGTGGTGACCAGGGACTCGTCACAGTTGGCACTGCAGGGGACAGGACTGTGGTCCAGTCACTGGCACTGGTGACCCAAGCAGAAGACAGAATGGGGCCAGTGAAAAGGCTTCCCCAGAGGTGCTGTTGGATGTAGGACTAAAAAATACATTTTTTGACTCAAGGCCCAAGGACCTTACAACTACCATAGCCCATCTATGAGTCACTGTATGTGTCTGCTGTAGAAACAGCAAGTGTTTGTTTGTTTTCTAAAGTCTTGCAGGCGGGAAGAAACTAAGAGGGTGGGAAATAGAACAGAGGCACTAAATCTGTGTGATTCTGCACCATATTTTCTTTTCTCGTGGAATGGGTATAAGTGACAAAGCAGGGTTCAGGTTTGTGGGCAAAGGAGGGGAGTAAGACATCACTTTGGATGGCTTCAGTAACTGAGGAATCATCCTCATCTTAGTTTGAAGACCTTCAGCAGTGTCTTTTCCTTCAGGGTACATTTGTTGATTTGCATTATGAAACAAATCAAAGTCCAGATACAGCATTGCACAGGTGTGATGGGTCCTTTCCATTCTGAAAAAGGTTTTTCAGGGCACTGTAGTAGAAAGAGAGCAAATGAGTACTTGGAGCCAGTAAAAAGTTATTTTGACTGTACTTTCCCCTGCAAAATCCAGTCAGCTCTGAAGCATCCAGATTACATCATGTGCCAGCTCTCTCCATTCTATAATAAGGTCACCTGAGTAAATATGGTTAATTTCTGTCAGTAACCAAAAATTCTAGATCTAAGGAAAAAAAAAAAAAAAGAAGCTGATTCTTTATATCAGTTCTTAGTGCATTAATTAAAAGCTCCTATGAGACAACAAGGATGAGTGGGATGCAATAAAGATGCTAAGAAAGAATAAGAACATTATTATAATGAAAGCAGATTAATGGGGCTTCACATAGTGGTGCTAATGGATGTTTTTGAACTTAGAAAGGAAGCGATGAGACAATTGAGTAATGAATTTTGTCATCAGAAAATCACAGCTGAGCCAACATCACCATATAAAAAGGGAACTGATTTATTGATTATAATGGAAAAGACTAATAGATGGTTTTAGTGAAGACACAACACAATTTTTTTTCTACAGGAATGCCCTGAAAAGGCCACTCACTTATATATCCATTCCCAAAACGGAGGCCCAGTAATTACATCCTTTGTTTATTCACTTGAATGCACACCACATTAGCACCAAGTGTGGGGCATATGAAGGGAAGGCCTGAATAAGAACCACAAAGGTTGAGAAGGCCACAGGAAAAACAGAAACTGCCAGAGCACTGCAGTGTTACTTCTCAAAGCAGAGAGAAGCAGGAACTGTGGGGACAGCTCTGCAGCATGTTGATATGGTGGTGGATGGATCGATCCCAAACTGCCAGTGCTGGCACCTCGCTTGCAAAAAATGCATGCAGGACTGGCTACATCCTGCTCTCAGAGAGATATCTGAGAGCAGAGCAATGGGAATAGTGATGTGCCTGGGAGAATTCTCATGCAAAGAGAAAGTTCTTTGAAAGTGTAGGACCCACAGAGCTTGTATGTTGTTAAGAAGAAGAGATATGTAAAGATCTGTATGTTCATAGAAGAGTGCTTCAGTTTTCAGACAAAAGAACAAGGAGATGTTTGATGACACTACAGATTGAAAAAGTGGGAGTATTTTTTCCCTTGTAACAGGCAGGTTGGCTGGAGAAATCTTTGTCTTGTAGCATCATCAATAGCCATCTTTCAGCAGGACTCAAAAATAAAAAAAGATCCTGTATCCATTCAGACTATTCAGAGTTGTCTTAATCAAGGAGAATACATTCTGGGAAGGAGAGCCAGTCGCACACAGGCAGTAAGGTTTAAGGCTTCTGTAGGTCTCAAAACCCAGGACAAAGCCTGGCACAGAGGGACAAGCTGTTCCACATCTGTCCACATGGTGCATTTGTATCTTCGCTGAAGCATCTGGTGCTGAGTGCTGTCCGGGATAAGGGACTGGATGAATGCCATGGCCAATACAGTTGGGCACTGAGAGTGCTGCTCAGTGGGTCCTCTCCTCGAGCTTCCTCAGCAGCAAATCAAGGAGTGAGTGTGCAGAAATCAGCCTGCATCATCACCATGGCTTAACATTTTACCTGGATGAGCCCTGCCTCTCAGTTGCACCAGAGTGCAACATACTGCACCCTCCTGCATTCTGCACACAGCCTTTCAGGGACAATTACCATCTCATCCTGAAATCACTTTAACCACCGGAGGGAGATGACATCTGCTTAACATCTGCACAGTGGCAGGCTGCCTGTGAGCTCGGGACATGCAACACGGATGGAAACATCCATTTCAAAGTGCAAGGAGTGCTAACTGTAGCTGGCCCTGCTGCAGAGCAGGCCTGCCTCTTGGGCACTGAGCTGGTTTTCCTCTGATATGTTTTCTGGCAGCAAGGATCCAGTTGCATTCTTTAGGAGACATTCCAACCTACTGCCGTACCTTGCCATCAGGAAGTTTGTCTCAGGTTTGGTCTGCCTTTGCTTTTTTTCCCTTTGTTTTATTCATATTGATATCCTGTCTCCTACTCACAGCCACACAGGCATATTTGACCCTTTCATTCTTTGACTGCTCTAATTATCTGACTATTTTGTTGCTCTGCTCTGCTCTTGTTCATTTTTTGTCAATATATTTTGCATAATGAGGTGCTCAGCAGTGAAGATAATGTCCTGCATGTGCTCACATGAGAGCTCCACACAGAGAAAACTGATTCCCTCCCTCTTCCAGGCAACTCTACATACAAGAAAAAAAAAAAAAAACAAAACAAAAAAAAAAAAAAAAAAAAAAAAAAAAAAAAAAAAAAAAAAAAAAAAAAAACAAAAACAAAAAAAAAAGAACAACCCAAAAAACCCCCAAAACTGAGAAAAGGTTCAATGGTGATTAAAGT